>QFEY01001918.1:0-32195 GCA_003316435.1 Russula virescens | reverse complement strand
TGTGCGTACCACCAAACGCCCTAATTGTACCCACATAAATCCTGTACTAGCATAGTTGCCAACTTCACCCCGTATAAAATGACACCCTAAATTAACTCGGCCAATGGTTCCCTTTCCTCAACGTGCCTTACTTCAGGTTATGGTCAGTTTTGCGCACTGTCTGCTCGGCAATCTACTTGCTGTGTAGGCTTCCCTCCTCGAGGTATCCCCCTCCTTGCCAGATGATGATCCCGTCTCCATGACGGCCAGATCAACCCGTGAGGCTCAAGCTGCTGCTGTGCGCCGTGGCAGTGGACCTCCCTATTCGCGCGCCCAAGCTGTCCAAGAGACGACCCATTGAAGGGGAGGCATCATAGACTCGCCGACGAATAAGGGACATCGAAGTAGGAAAGCCCTTCCAATATGTTCTTATCTCCACCAAAGTAAAGCCCTCGGGAGCGCAATCAACAATAACCCACCTATGATAGGCCAAAATGGCCAAATTCGTTCCTCGCTGCCGTTCCCGCAACTCGCTATTGTTCTGCACCACATCCTCAGTGTTATGATAACAACAACCCAACAAGATAAAGGGCCACCATCGAGTTCTTCTTCATGCCCAGGATCGACACATTGACACTGGCTCTAGGGACGATGCCAGCCTCAACCTTGATGACATCACGACAATCAAATGCTTGTCACTGTATTATACGGCAGTTGTACAGTCAGGAAGCACCAGTACAGCATATGATACAAGATCCGCATCCGGGCAAGGACACAGCATTCTGCCACCAAGCGCCCCAACCGCATACGCTTTCCACGCACATAGTATCTAGTACCACGAGCGCGCCTCCGTCTCAGTTGCAAGTCCTCCCAGTATAATAGAGACATGCTGAACTCACTTGGTCAATCCCCTTTCTTCGAAACCCACGAGGTCGATTTTATAGCTCCCGAATGACGTCATCGTCATTTTCACCATACTGCGGTGTGGGCTTCCCACCTCGGGGTGTCGCTCGCCTTGCCAGATACTCTGATCATCTCCTCCCCATGCCGCAACATAGCCGCAAAATTGGAAGTGTCGTCCTCATCAATGGGCCGCCCATCAATGAGGATGACACTTCCAGATATGTGTAACACTCATCGCTCTGGCTCTCCCTCATCCCGGAGCCCACAATTCTGAGTGCCTTGCCTTCCTCGATTTCTCTGGCTTCATAAACATGGGAGATTCCTCTGGGGGAGTATGCTCGCTGTCCGCCGCGGCCGATCGTGTCCGAGGATCTGAGCTATCCAAGAGAGAGTATGGCAAAGGGGCGAGCATCATGAGCTCACTTCGCTCACCGACGAATGAAGGACGCCTCAGGAGGTCCTTATCAAGCTTTTCTTCCCCTCAAAGTGAAACCCTCGGGAGGGTGCGCACCGTGCCTTGGCCCCATAATAGGTATCGACTCTGCCACAGTCGGTGTCTATGATCGGGCCATGGGATTGCCATGATGCGGCCTCGTGATCTACTGCGGCTGACGATCATCTCTACAGGTTGCCATCCGATGCTTGCAAAGTGTTTCACCTGGACCGTTTCAAAGCCAGGACACTTACCGAACCTTAGACACGAGTCGGTCACTTGTTTGAGTGTGGGGTCCGGCAAGCGAAGGGCATCAACGGAAGGATCTTGACCCGGATGATACCATCTCTATCTCCGTTGGGTTCATCGATAACAACTTGGCCTTTTCCTAGTACGGTCGGCTTAAGAAGCAAGTGACGCTGGACTACCAATTGCTATTGACCTTCCGAGGAAGCGCCTGGCAATACAAATACACTAGTTACATAGAACCGACAATCTACCCTTCTACCGCAGGTGAGGAACTTAAAACCCAAGAAGATGGCCAAATTAATGAAAAATGACCGAATAAAGAAACACACAAGGCGACTACCGGGTCAATTCATATACCTCGGAACACCGGAGAGCCAAAAACAAATGGAAAAGGCAGAGCTAATCACAGATTCTGGTAAGTATTACTGCTGCGGCTAACAGGCAGCGTCATCGGTCCGTCATAGATATGTGTGACGCGGGGCTCGGCGGGGGGCGGTCCGTGCGGGATGTTGGTCACGAAGAGTTCCATCGGGTGATCCGGGTCAACAGCACGGAACGTATCCTCGCTGAGGCCGATCGACAAATACGCGCGCCTAAATGGCCGCGATTCGCCGGTTTCGCCGGGCACGGGTCCCCGCCGCCACACATAACACGGTCCCTTGCGAAACGAGATAAACATGCCCATCGACGGGACAGCGTCGAGCATCGCGACCGCGTAGCGCTCCGTCTTGTCGAAGGAGTATTCCTCTTCCTCCGTGCACGAGTCGATCGAGAAGCCCGACGAGGACGATGAGAACCCGTCCTCGTCCTGCGTCACGGGGTAGTTCAGCGGCGCCCAGACGAACACCTGCAATTTTGTAAAGTGCTCCTTGACGACACGCAGTATGCGCTTGTTCTCGCCTGCGGACTGGGGAGCGTACGTGACATACAACGAAACAAAACGGAAGGGAAAGGGCGTGTTAGACGTACGTAGTCAATATTTTCATAGATGGCCAGACAGGTCAGGTTCGGCGCCCGATCTGCGAACGTCCTGAGGATGCGAGACGTCGACAGGTACTCGTCGCTCTTGGTCTGGCGCGTGAGCGTCAGGCACTTGAGATTGCGGCAAATATCGCGGAGCCCGCGGCCAGCGTCGTACTCCTCTTGTACGGTGTTGAACCGCATGTCGAAGCGGAGAACGACGGGCTGGGGCTTCTCTGGGCGGCCTCTGAAGCACGCGAGGATGGAGGGGGAGATGCGGAGGTAAGCGCAGCGGAGGAGGGCCGCATCGCACAGTGCGTCCGCGGGGCCAACCACCCCGGGCCCAGCACCAACGCCGGCGGGTGGGTTGCAGTAGCCATCGTGCTCGAACGCAACGAGTTGCGGCTGCGTTGCGAGCCACCGGGCGAGTGGTTCACCCCACGTGAAGATGCACGAGAGACGTTCGAGCTTGAACGGGCACCCTTGGAGGATTCGCACGTCGTCGTGGTGAACAGGCCACTTGCCCGCGCCCGCACCATCGCGCGCCTCTGGGGCGTAGTACGATGGGGAGATGGACAGGTCCTTGAGGTTCACAAGGAGCTTCATCATCTGCGCTACGACGTCTGTGTCCCCGGGCTCGGGCTCTCTGTGAACCGCGCCTGTGAAGGCCAGGCGCTGGACACGGCGGGCCAGATCCGGGCGCGCGAGCATGGTCCGGCAGAAGTAGAGTAGCCGTTTCTCGGGGATGGAGACGTATTTGTAGAAGTGGGCTTCCACGTCTACCTTGAAGGCATGGGATACGAGGCAGAGGCGGTAGTCGAAGCGGGAGGGGTGTATGAACTGCAGTATGGGACGGAAAAGCTCGGGGGGCAGACGCGGACTGAATATTTGCGTGAGTGCTGCGTGGGCGTCGGGTGTCATGCGGTCGGGCCCTTTTTGTGTTGCTGAAGGCAATGAACGGATGAGTATGTGCGTATGTGTGTGTGTGAGGGTGAAGGAAAGAGAGAAACCGCAATTGTTGCTGACCGACTTACTCGTTTTATCGTGTAAAGTGTTCCGATTGGGAAGTGGAACCACCATCACGAGAGAATCGCGCCACGAAATAACGTAAGGATGGCAATGCAGAGGGTTGAGGGGGAGAAAGATCGTGCGTTGGATGACCTATCGTTTACGAAAAACGCTATATATCATTGAATCTGGAGCGTTTTGATCGACTCTCACCGTCCATGGCGGTGGGAAACGTTTGCAGAGGAAACAAGGGACAGTCGTGGGAAACAAAGTCTATTTCCTTCCAGTTGCCTATCAAAGCGGGTCACCCCTGTTTTAATACACTCTCAACCTTGGGCGGGGCCATATCTATCGTACTTTACTAAGCCACCTCGTCCAATTTTACAACCACGAATCGGCGCATCAACATGTTGAATAAGCTTCCAAAGATGAGCGCGACCAATGTGCTGCTCATGATGATGACGTTGTATGGCATGCTGAAATCAGGAGTCGCGAGGTCAACCAACAACGCAGAGGTATAAATACGACGATGCGGCGCATCGACGGGGACGAATACGGCAGGGGGTAGATCCCACCCTCGCTGCGCATCTGGCGGGTGCTCTTGGTAAAGTAGGAAAGCTTTGCGGACCCGAAGGGAGAGATGAACGGTCTCGTGGGGTGGCAACTCAATAGTGGCCTGGAGCAGAGCCGGTCTGTCGTGGGGCTGCGACGGTATATACGTCATATTCGAGAATAGGTGGTCTGCGATAGTGATAGTAGGTCAGCTGGCGCAGGGGAATTTCCCGCTAGCCCCACATACCGCACTTGGTCCCATCGCCGCATGACACGCGTAGTGTATGCAGAAAGAACTCAACATGCCATGGCATCGTTTCGAGATAGTGAGTGCGGACTGTGACAGGTTGGTTGTTCCGAATGACGATGGAGAGTTCTCCGTGCGTTTGGCTAGAGCCCTTTAATGTGCGTAATACCGATAAGTCGGAGAGCGGTGCTATATCTAGAGCTGTATCACAGTTTTATACACTGCGAGGTAAAAAAAGGGGATGATTCGTACGATATGAGAACCGTTGTTCCTCTGGCCACGTCATGGCGATATCAAGCTCAGAAGTACCTTGCGAGGACTGTGAGCGAGCGTCTCCGCATATAGAAGACACGCTTACCATTCGTAAGATCATAAAGCGCAACACCAGCGTCTACGGACGCCCATGGCTCAGGGGTCAATGTATACACTCCGCCGTCCGACGAAGATGGCAACACGACGCGGACTACACTGGACGTAGCAACAGCGCACGCGCGCGGTATCGAACGATCAAAGAGCGAGCGAAACGACCAATCTGAGTAGCCCCATTCAGTCAGTCAGACACTCTCCCAGAAGCCTCAAAGGACTCACTGCGCCAACGCTCAGCCGAGATCCGCACAGGATCGAGCACCGCCTGCACAGACAACAATAGCTCAACGCCAGCCCCAGCCTGCCACCGAACATGCACGCCGAGGCCATGCCAATCAGCATCGAAGATCTTATGCGGCTCGAGCAGCGCCGCGATGCCCGCGCGCGCGGGGCACGGGAGCAGCTTTAGGAACGGCGTTAGGTTCTCCGTGCAGACGCGCTCGGCGGGCAGCGTCGCGTGGCGCAGCACGTGCGCGTGCGACGGGGTTGAGGCGGAAGACGGTGGTGATAGGAGTGGGAGGTCACCTGTTGGAGGGAAGGTGCGCGTAGGGGACGTCGTGTGTAGCGTGTCCATGCGACCGAGCGACGCGCAGAACAGGCCCGAGAGCGAGTTTTGCAGTGCCTTCCACCGCTCATCCACACTTTTTGTTCCCCGCCCACCGTTATCAGCAAGGAGGTTATCTCTCTCTCAAAAAAAGGGGGGGAAATAAGACAGCACCCGCACCTTGTTGTTTCGGCCCCGGCTCCTCCGTCGCCCATCCACGCCCAGAGTTCCGCGCCTGAACCAACTCCAGGTTCGCCCGGATGTCCCCATCGATCATAATCCCATTTCCCAGAGTTCATCGTCAGGTGGAATTCAGGGATCGCATGTTCGCGCAGGATCTGGCCGAGTGCCAAAGGAAAGATGCTGTAATGCTGAGCTGGAAAGACCAAAAAGAAAAAAAGCGCAGTTTATCAGGTATGTAGGTGGAAAGGGGGGGCGCATACATGTATCGTCGGTTTGTAGGGTGCTTGGAGATCTTGGTACGGCCCCATGGAGCAGAGTGGAGAACGAAAAGTGCGCTGAGACCTTGCCGTCGATGAGCGGGCGCAACGTGAGCTCTTCTCGATATTCTTCTCCGGCTGCGTTGACCAACGCTGCCAAGCCCGGAATGACGAATAAGGAGATGGGGTGCCACTTCATGCTACGTTGTCTCTTAGGGCGATGCCAGCCAGCATTCCGTAGTAGAAAGTAGAAAGTGGTAGTATGTGGCGCTCCGAACGGGGGCTGTGATTGGCCACTTGTCAAGTTCCCACGCTTATTCCCCGTGCTGTGCTTTAGAACAAAGCAAACATGGCAAAGCGGCCACTGCTCGAGATTATCGTTCTTATTCCCCACAACCGAACCAACTCCACGACTAACCGGACGGTCTCTTCAATTGGCGGTCTGACCTGTTTCAGCCTAGTTTCAATCGCCGGTCACGGACGGTCCCTCCACTTACAACAACCCACTCTCTCCATGATCATGACACGTGCGACCCTCAGCGTCATCTTTGGAGTTTGGATCTCGTGTATCGATACTACACGCGTTTATCTCTCTACCTGGGAACCTTTTTGAGTTATATAGTATGATCCCGTGTTGCCCAGAAGGCTCCACATAGTCACATACGTCTCGAGCTAAAATGCAAGTAAGTTTCGACACAACGAAATTGACAAGTCCGCTTGCAGGAGACGCCCTTCAAAAACAGACAATGTACTGCCACTCCTACTGTAGTCTCATTATTAATGTCTCTCAAAAAAAGTGCGGATCTTAGTTGTCAGTGGAAACCACAGGGCTATGCATGCGTCTCGTGACCAGAAATATTTTACCGGTCCCGGACTGACCCATGGCAACTGCATTTCCCCCCGTCGCTTCACTCGTAATTGTCTCGGATACACTTCGCGGCGCCGATGACGGAGCCGTCTCATGCGGTGCCGCGTGATTATAGTAAAAGAAAAAAAAAAATCTGTTTGCAACCTTGTCTACCCCTTCCCGGGTTCCAGGTAATGGCCCGCTATGTACTTGTACTTTTACTGCATGATACAGTACTGTATTACGGTCTTCATCGGCCGTCGGCCGACAACCAGTGTCGGACCATGCGCGTTACTGTATATCGCTAACCCTAAAGATGTGTATGTGTGTGTATGTGTATATGAATATATGTGCGATTATTATCCGCAGTTGCAACTTAATACAGTACCTCGAAATTCGGCTCCACAGCAACGCAGCGGAATATGGGCAATTGGCTTGGCCGGTACCTCTGGAAAATCTTCGGAGCCTTCCTCATACATGAGGCTCGATACTCACACGCCCCACACGACCGACGGATCATGCCAACTAATACAATGTGTACACGTACAGTATATGGGTCGGTCCGCTCCCTCGCCACCATCTGCTCTGGCTCCACCGAACCTTGGGGGTCCAGATAACTGGAAAAATCACTCGCCCGAGGACAAGGCAAGGAAACAGACAAATGGCGCTCGTGCACGCATTGTCACCGGCCGGCATTTGTATCATATCCGGCATTTCTTTCTGATCATTGGCACGTCGAAATAGAATTTGTCAGGGGGTTTACCTGTACTAGTCCCCACGCAAACGTCGTCCTCTCCGCCGAACGCAGGCCGTCATAAATGGCATTCGTGATTGGGCCTTGTGTCCCCTCCCCCGCCATGCCCCCTTCGAGGTGGAAGAAACGTCGCCTTGCGGGTTCTTCCGACCCTTTCCGTGAGAGCACGCTAATCCAAACTCTGAATTGAATTGTATTGTGCGTACCGAAGTCCGATGGCCCCCCCCTTTCCCACTCGGGATTCCCGTCCGCGCGATGAACGATACGACGGTGATAGAAAGCATTAAAGAAGATACGAGTGATGCTGGCAGGGCCTATACAATACGGATCAGAGCGGGCGTCATGAGTAACACTTTGCCAAAACTTGGCCCGTAGAGGAGCAAGCGCTATAGTTGTACTCGTGATTGACGTCGGGAAATGCCGAGGTGGAAGGAATGTCATGTGTTCCTTGGATTGGTCATGCGACCTGAACCCTGTCGTCGCAATTGCGAATTGCGAATTGATTGCGCGTTACTTGCTAGCTTCGCGACGCCACTGAGACGAGGCAATGCACTGCGACGACATGCGACCTAATTCTAACCTTCGCTTATCCGCAAAGCTGTTCGCGTGCCAAAATGCCGGACAAAAATTGACTGGTTTGGTTGAACCAGCTCAGGACGCACGTTGCCTACATAGAGTGGGGTTTAATTTAAGATGGATTTCGCTCCAATTTATTATCCTGCCGGGCGATTGGGAGTGGCGTAGTACCGGTAGCGCTGTTGCGGGCGAACATGGGAACATTCTTTAATACGACGCGCAAATCGATTCTGCCGGGGGGATGTATGAAAACCCGGAGGGACGGCGGGTGGCCCATTAGGTGGTGAGTGGCACGCATACTGGGATGATGTGGAGTGGGAATGGGCGTGCCCATGTGAACCAAATGAGGCATGTCCGCCCTGTCGGGCTGACGATGCCAAAGCTGGCCGTCAGGGGGTAGCGAAAGAAGGGGTAAATGAGGGATGGGGGAAGAAGAGAGAAGGAAGAGGGGGGGCGCAAACAAGGCTCAGGTCCTCGGAGTAGGAAAAAGAAGGCACAGAACCACAGGAGTACGAGGATCAACCCTGCGAAATGGGAGGTATAGACCCCATGTGGGCGCTAAGAGTGGGGTAAAACACGCTCAGCGCGCTCCTGTCATTTTTTTCGATACACGTACTAAAAGGACATGGGAGAGGGGGAGAGCAATGTAGTTGCGAGGGATGGTAGTAAGCGAGGGAGGGCAGGACAGATGCTGCTATGCGAAGCATGTCAGACGTCGCCAGGTCATTATATAGCTGCAATGCAGACAGGGATGATGATAGTAGTACAATACAACGCGCAAAGGTGGCTAGATACATAAGGAGGGGTCATGTTCGTTCGATCGTTGGGTATATTAATGTGTGACGATGTGACGGGGACGAACCAGGTGGACAGCAGGGGCAGCAGGGGGTAGCGCCGTGTGTGAGGCTGAGAAGCCGAACGAAATTATACTTGGGTCCGATGATGAATGGGGGTATGATCGTGCTCGTGTATGGGCATGGTCATGGAGAAGGGAAGGAGTGAAGTGGGGCCAGAGAGACATGCGGGACATCATCAACGTGGAGGGGAGCGCGCAGCCGCGGCGCGACATGCAAAGCAGTCATTGTCGACCGTGTCGACGACTTTTTGTACTTCGGGGCCGTAATGCTGTCCATGAAAAGAAGCGTGGAAGGCCGAGAGTTAGTTGTTCGCACGCAGAGTAGGAGGAAAGACGGACAGTAGCGCATGAGAGGATCGGTACATACCTTTATGCAGGTTGGATCGCGGCACCCTTTCTGGTGAAAAATGCTGTATTCGCATCTACTCGAGTTGCAGTCCATGATGGCGACGATCATGTGGCGCTGGAAATGCTGCAGAACGATGAAAGGGAAAGTGGGGCAAAGAAATTTTAAAATAAAGAGCATGTTAAGACGGGCGAGGATCGGAATGTTGGGGAAAGGGCACGAACTCCACAACGGGACCACCGCGTTCCTTCGCTGTACAAAACAAAGAAACGAAGGAGAGTGAGCGAGCGGAACTGCGGAACAGAGGAAACGCGCCGAGTTTAGACGCGACGTACGCTATGCGTCGACACATTATGGTTGTAAGAAAGCGAGTTTTTTTTGTTCTTCTTCGAAGGCTAGGGCTGAGCGAGATTGAGTGAGCCGGAGTTGGGGACGCTTTGTGGAGGAAGGACAAAGGCAAAGGATGGAAGAGTGTGGCTCTCTTTGGGGGGGGAGGTGTGGAGGAACGAAGAGTCTTTTTATAGCCGAATTGAAAATGACGAAGGACAGTTTACTCGTCGTCTTGTCGTTCCGTTCTCCCGGGAAAAAAAGGAAGAGATCAGATCAGATCCGAAAAACGAATTTGGTTCGGTTTCTCGCTCTTGGCCATTTCGCTTATCTTGGGTTCAGTTCCCCTGGCTCCTCCTTGCTTGCTGTGCGATGTTGCCTGTGCGTGTGTGGGTGTGTGTGCCTGCGTGTGGAGGCGGGGGGGAGTCTGGTGATGTCTTTTTTGGTTTATCCCCCTTCATTTTTGGTTTTTGCGGACGGGTATGGTATCACTGTTTGTGGTGTGTGTACACAGACAGTCGTAATGCGATGCCGTCAGTATGGCGGAACGACTTTGGCATGTGCTCATCATCGTTATCGTTGGCTTTACTTATCCCTTCCATCCCTCTTCTTTTCCCCTTGTCTTATCTGCCCGACCTGACTCACGCACTCATGCTCGTACGTTACAGTAACGTACTCATTATCTCTCCCCACACATCCCCCACTAGAACTCCTAACCACCCCCGTTCTTTCATTTATTAATCGTAACGAAAAAAGGGGGGGAGGCGAAGGGAGGATAAGGGGAAAAACGAAGTTTTGAAAGCAATTACGTTCCCACTTTCGAACCCCTTATCACACGCCCAGAGAAAAAAACCGTATGGCGTATGGGCTGGAGTGGAACGTCTACAATTAGTGAAAAGTGAACTAACGGGCGCCACTGCGAACGCGGCGGGCCTGGGGGATCCCGATTTTTCGCACTTTGGGCCCATATTCTTTCCTGATTGCGCTATGCGATTGCGTGTCTCGAGATGAGACAAATTCGGGGGGACGGGCTCGCCACGCCACGCCACTGGCACACTAATAGTTATATTCGTGTATCGTCCACCCATCGTCATACTCTGTTCCGTGGCACGATCGCCCTACTATAGGCTGATCGATGATCCATATATCCAATCCATGATGCAACAAGACAAGAATATCCAAAAACCCCGTATGGGTGGGCGGTTCCTGCCTTCTTGCCTTGATAATGATGATGGATGACAAAGTGTCCCGCCTGCCCCGCCCCGCCCCGCCACTCAACACAATTCACACATATCCTCGGATTCGGATTTCAGTCGGGCCACGCCGCCCCGTGTTGCTTCTTTCTTCCCTTCTCTGCTGACGGTTGTTGTTTTCTTCTCTCATTTCTTATCTATCGTCCCATGCGGCCCCACATGGACCCCTGTTCTGTCTGCTTATGCTATGCCACGCATCATTTACACACGTTATGATGCACGTCTAGGTCGTGCCCCTTCCCCTTCGTGCGAACGTGCATGCTCATAACGAGCCAAACTGAGCCACCACCCTCGTTTCGACGTTCGACGTCTGCCACACATGCCCCTTTGTTCGCACCGCCCCTCCTTCTCTCTCTTCCTCCGTCTCCGTCTCGAAACTTCCCTTCGTTTCCTTTGCTAGTCTCCCTCCTGCCCATGTAATAATATATCGACGATTCACGTGCGCCAGCAATATACACACCACAAATGTCTGACCACGATTGCATGATCTGCCCTGTCGGATCGACGTCCCACATTTACATCTATTTTTTTTTTCATATGAAGATCGTCCCTTCTCTTATCTCCACTCCACTCGGGCTCTCCCCCTTCGAAAAAAGCGGGGACCACTATCAGAAAGGCTGGTTGACGTTTAGATTTGGGGGGCTTTTTCTTTGTGAGCGAGCTTTGAGCTCATCATCCGTCACACCACCTTTTCCGTGGGGATTCCCGAGCGAGTGATTGATTTCCCAGAGGATTGCGGTCCTTGACTGGCGTAAACCGGGGGCGTCGTTGATCCATTTCGCGGGGATACCCACGGTCCTTTCAGGTCCGGTAAACCCTGACACTTCGTGGGGTCTGCACGTTCATTTACAGTTTTATCGTTTCCCGCTCGTACGCGGTCTTTCGTTCCAGACACGTTCGATAAAAAAAAAAAGCAACTCACCGAGGTTTTTCTCTCATTTGGATCGACCATGAACCCTGGCACTTTCGACTGGCTGATGCGCCGGTGTCATCTCGGGTGGTGAAGAAGCGTTATATGTCCGTTCGCTTGTGCACACAAGGTTTGCAATATTCGACAAATTGAAGAACGCATCCTCGCATTTGATGGACGCTTGCGAGCAAGAGCACAGCACCGTTATACGCTGTACGTCAACTGATAGCGAGAGATTTCGTTCCGATCGCGTAATCTATAAGCACTTCCATCGTCGTACCCGAACGATGACGTCCAACAAGGTTCGCGTACCTCCAACTAGGGACCTTAGCCTCGGTGTTTTCGTCACTCCCCAGCTTCGCTTCGCGATAAGCAAAAAGAAGATTCAGAGGTTGGGACAGGCGACCCTAATGCAGATGGCGGGTTGTCTCGGAAGAAAAACCAACCAAAAAAAAAAAAAATTCAACCGACCTCGAGGCGGCGTGTTAGTGGTCGGCAGTATCTAAATACACCGTCCTATCTATCCTACTTTACTTTTGATCGACAGATCGTTCGGTACGAATCACATTGTGTCGTACCTCAACTCCCTATCTCTTCTCGCGTCACCCACTTTCTCCATGGATTTCAGGCTACAGTACATTAGCGAGCCCCGGGCAACTAAAATGCGCCACCTAGATCTCGAAGGTTCCCCAAATCTCATTCATAGAAATAACTCCGATTCCAGACCTAGTCTAGAGTGGATCCCATGCTAGACCTTAGAAGTTCAAGTCAGTTCTGGGAAGGGCAATGCAACCTCTCTTCGGTCGGCGCTCGGGGAAACAAATGCTAGCGCTTGGGTAAGAACACCGCATTCGGGACAATGGGAGGGGCTGGCCCGTGTATGTATTTCATGTCGAAGCCCCTAGGCCCCAAGGAACAAGCCTCCCACATCATCCCGCCTGATCCGTGATCCTAATCACGGCGAGTCATCGCCATTTCTCGTATGGTATTCCCTCGCCGACACGCTGCTTGCAGATCCACATGGGTTACCGGTACGTGGCCTGAAATGCTAGGAACTCTCGGCCGGCTGGCAAAGATCCATTAAATCGATATACACGTTGCACCCTGAGCCACAGTCGTCACATTCAGGGACCATCGGGAACCGTGGCGGTCCTCACAAACGTTCCATAGGCTCAACGCGGCCTTTAGGTGGTACTGTAAGTCGAACTGACGACATGTCCCGTCATACCTTGCGTCTTCTTGTCTTGCGCACGTTGACTCGACAGGTCGGTCCTTGCGTCAGCTGTCCCCAAGCACCTCACCTGATGACCCCATCATGGGCTAGTGCAGTCTAGAGGGGGCGCCCGCCGCCCAACGACGCGCGCTTACAGTGACTTGGAATCGGCTAGAAGATTCCTTCGGCCTCTGCCCAGGCCCGCGCTAGTGCTAGCACCCAATCCGAGCCCTGTGGCTCGTCTAGCGGTCGGGTCGCGACACGTATGCCTACTGCGCCGCCGAGGGTGCCCACGCACGAGGTCGCCCTGAGAGACCGGTTCGAGCTGGTCTGTGGCTCAGCTCATCAGCAAAGCGCGCGCCTAAAGATGAAAATATTTACCCTCTGGCTGCTTTTTGACCTGGGAACTTTGTCAAGTGAAAGGTTGTAAAAAGGAAAGCCTCAAGGTCGCTGGGACCAGCGCGATGACCTAACTGTGGGGCCAAAGAGGATAAGACCAGCAAAAAAATCGCAACACTTACTGGAAGGCGCAAGGCGCGCGCAAAAGAGTCGACAGCCTTTTCCTTCGTCCGGGCCCACGGGCCCACTTAGGTCCGTGACGCTCCCACACCACCACTTCCCCACCACCCCCTTTCTCGTCTGTCCTTCTCGAAATCGAGGCTGTGCGCGGTCTTCTGATGGCTCGACAACACCTACGCCTCGGAGGGCTTTGGGTCGTCTCGGCGTCATCCACAGCATGCTTGGGGTAAAACCAGCCGACTTTGGCCGAGTGGCTGCATAATACGGTAACACATCCTCGGTAGGTTAGAACTTGGCGCCTGTTTGCCCAGCCCAGAGGCACTGACATATCCAATGCGCAACGAAAGGAGACGCACGTGGTTTGTGACGAAGAGAGAGCGATCGTGCAATGATCGGGCCACATGGCGTGCAATCGGGCGCCTCCTTCCCGTTTCAGAAATTTGTTCACACGAGCGGTACCGCCTGTGTGAACGAGGCGACAGTGTGGTGGCGGTGGCACTGGTTGTGGTACCCCTGGTTCTCTCACTCCCTCGACTCGTGACCTGATATCGTGATTTTTGCGAGTATTGTGCCCAGGGGAAACTTCGCGAACCCATGGGCTGGCATGCGGGGTCCGAATCTATGCAATAAACCCTCAGAGCGTGGAACTTGGGAAATGACATGCCAAGGGCCCGTACAAAATCGGATATACGGTTAACCCGTGGGCGATGGGCGGGCGGTATTCAGTTGCTATTATTGTGCCCGCGCATGCTGAGGACTTCTGATGTGGGGGAAGCGCCGTGCTCGCGTTCCCGTACGGCAGCGTCGGTTATAACCGGGGTGATAGCGATTGCATTGCATTGACTTTGTCCATGGCAGGATTGTCCTAGTTGGTGGCCCCTGGTGTCTTGGAAGACGCCTCTTGGAGTCCCCGTTCTAGTCTAGTCGACAAGGACATCATCTCACATGTAGCGTAAGCATGTCGGGCGGCCGCCGCCAATGGAGTGGCGGTATGGGCGTACCATGTATACGATCCCAACCTGGTCAGAACCCTCTGCCACCCGCATAACCCACGACAGTGCCGGCACATGTCCCTTTGCCGAACAACTTGAAGCACAGCCCCGCGCAGAGACATTCTGATGGACTTCATTATCGAAGTTGAGATCAAATCAAAGGAGGGTATCGTCCGAGTCTCTGCCGCAGTAGCGAATACTGTCAGCGGCGTAGATCAATTTCGCATACCGTTCTAGTGTTGTTATATGTGACGCCGCCACATATTTCGAGCCCACCCCCATTTCTTTTCCCCTGTCCATTGAGCGTTGACATTCTCCAATATATCGTAGAAGACCCAAGCTTAGCGAGACTCTCTGTGCAGGGCAATGAAGCCCGACAGGTGAATCTGCGAGAGTAAACGCCTGAGCCTCACGGAGCTAGGAAGGACGAAGTCTTCATGTTGGCCGATGGTCTATTTCTTCGACCCCCATGACCTCTAATGATAGAGAATGTCCGCCATGCGCTCTGTGCGTCCCTGTTCAACCGTTCAACCAGTTTGTCTCCAGGTCACATGTACGTGCTCCGCAGCCGAGGGGTCTCATGACACGGTCTTCCGACACCATTTTGGATTGACAGAACGGCGTAGCTCGTTTTCGTGACGGCGTGGGGTGAGGTCGGTCGGTCGGTCGACTATGATAAGAACAGGGGAGTAGTCTTGTGACTCACGCGAAGGGAAGAGGTCCGGAAAATTTCTTGTAACGGTATCCGACCATGAATAACCATCTGCTCCACCAAGTCTACCTGTCTTCGGGCACAACCAGCTGCAGTGGGACCAACGTCGGCTTATCTACGTCGAGTGTCTTGCCTTGGCTGCTCGTATGATTGGTTGTAGATAGCATCTCTGATGTTCATAGCACGGGGGTCTGAGACTGAATAGATGCCGGGCATATTGAAGTAGAGAAGGACCATAGAAGCTTGCTTTGGGGACTATCTGGGATGTATGAAGGTTCAGACCGATATTGGTGTTCTTATCGCCTCGCCAGCTTTTATCGTTACATGGACAGATCAGGCAAGCTTACAAGTTTATGCATTGCGATTGGCTGGGTTTTTCGCACTCGGGAAATCCCGTTGATTATATAATCAGGCAGAGGTCAGACAACGGTTGACCCACTGCCATGTCGTTCTTTACTTGCTCTCGTTGACAAATGCTCAAAGCTGCGAGACCAGCGCGTGAGTTTATAAATACCAATTCACGTCCGCTGCTACCTCTCACCGTCTTATTAGGCTCTGCGCGGGTTTTGGGTCGAAGAAATTTGGCTACCGTACAGGACACTCCTGTCCGGCGATACGGGGGATTGAAGGACCAAGACCGTATCTTCACAAATGCCTATTTGCGGCATGACCATGGTATAAAGGGCGCCGTGGTATGCCTCTTTCATGATTCATCAATTTTCGGTCTCACGTGCTTGCTTAGTCTCGTGGCGACTGGCATCGGACAAAGGATATTCTCCTAAAAGGCGATGCCTGGATCATCCAAGCTATCAAGGATTCTGGTTTGCGCGGGCGCGGGGGTGCGGGCTTTCCAAGCGGACTAAAGTGGAGTTTTATGAATAAGCCCGGCTGGGAGAACGATCCGAGGTGCGTCGCTCCAGCGTCGCGCCATTCATTGTAATCTGAGTTTGGTTCCAGACCTCGCTACCTCGTCGTCAATGCTGATGAGGGAGAACCCGGAACATGTAAAGACCGCGAAATCTTACGCGGCGACCCCCATAAACTCGTAGAGGGCTGCCTCGTCGCCGGACGCGCGATGAACGCTACCGCTGCGTACATTTACATCCGTGGCGAGTTCTTCCAGGAGGCTTCACACCTTCAACAAGCCATCAACGAAGCATACAAGGCCGGTTTCATCGGAAAGAATGCGTGTGGATCGGGCTATGACTTTGATGTTTATGTCCATCGTGGGGCTGGCGCGTACATTTGTGGAGAAGAGACGGCGCTCATCGAAAGTCTGGAGGGCAAGCAAGGCAAACCGCGTCTCAAGCCTCCGTTCCCTGCCGACGTTGGCCTTTTCGGTTGTCCGTCGACGGTTGCAAATGTGGAAACCGTCGCCGTTGCACCAACCATCTGTCGCCGTGGCGCGAAGTGGTTCGCAAGCTTTGGCCGCGAACGCAATCAGGGAGTGAAGCTTTTCTGCATCAGCGGACATGTCAATAACCCGTGCGTGATCGAGGAGGAGATGAGTATTCCGTTGAAGGAACTCATTGAGAAGCATGCTGGTGGCGTCCGTGGGGGCTGGGATAACTTGCTTGGTATTATTCCTGGTGGGAGCTCCGTGCCTGTTCTCCCGAAGCCGAAATGTGAAGAGGTCTTGTGAGTTATTGTCTTCGCTGTTTTTGCACCCTGTTTACCCCATCTATAGAATGGATTTCGACTCTCTGAAGGACGCGCAGTCTGGTCTCGGTACTGGTGCCGTCATCGTGATGGACAAGTCAACGGATATCGTCGCGGCTATTGCACGGTTCTCTCAGGTTCGCCACACTTCTTTCCACCCATAATTCTCTCTGATCTATGCACAGTTTTACAAGCACGAGTCATGCGGTCAGTGCACACCTTGCAGAGAGGGAACCACGTGGATGATGAATATGATGAACCGCTTTGTCGAGGGCCGCGGACATCAGCGCGAAATTGACATGCTTCTTGAATTAACGTGCGTGCGCTCGTCATATGATGCCCCCAACTATCCAAGTGGCTCATCTGACTCTTGACATCCCTACAGCAAACAAGTCGAAGGCCGCACCATCTGCGCCCTCGGCGACGCGGCAGCGTGGCCCATTCAGGGTCTTATGCGGCACTTCCGTCCGGAGGTGGAGAAACGCATCGCAGACTTCCGCGCGCGCGAAGGCGGCGTGCTGTTCGGCGGGCGTCTCGCCCGTGACGTTGACCCCGCTCTTGCCATACCCGACAACCTCGGCGGCCAGCTGCCGGAGGTTGGGTCACCGGCAGCGCAGACGGCAACATGACATTCGAGGGAGCCACCAACCTTATAATCCGAATCTGATGTCTTTAACCCCTTTCGCGCATAGAACAAAGTCACAATATATATTATTGTACTTGGCTGTCAATCGCACGTGTGTGGGGCTCCTTGCTGTACCCACACTACGGGTGCAGTGTAATAAGATGAACTTGCCGGGTGCTGTAGTCCCGCGCGTGACGTTTCCTCAAAGTGTCCCTGAGCAGGCAAACTGCGCGTTTGCTATGGATTTAGGGTCCCCTATTTCGCGCCTCCATTTTTTTTTGCCTCGGCTTCACCAGGACTTTGGTGAGGAAATGTGGGGCGTATCCCAGGTCTTGATCGAGGTTTCTGTGATAGAACCCGTATCATCCTTCCACACCAGCTAGGCGGGGCAATAACAAATGATCTTCGGGGTGCAGTTCTGAGTTGTCGCCCTTGCGGCCGACTAGAATAGGCCGTGGCTCTTGGGCGTGGGCGCTGCCCCGCTTGGGGGTCTAACATCATAAGTGGGCCGCCTATATTACGAAGGTGCGCGCCTGCGACTTCGAGGCCTTACCAATCGACACGCCACTGCCCGAGTATACTGTATGAAAGGGAAACCATGGGGCCGTTCGTCCGCTTGACATTGTGAACAGGGAACACCACTAGCTATAGCTATAAGACCTGTCCTGCAGGCCGCTGAGTACTCGTACCGTAAATAGTATCCAGCCACCCTCACTCGACCAGATATATTTGGTCCTATCAACCAACCAATCGCATCTCATCGCTTTTTTGTTTATTTATTTTTATTTCGAGCAAGGGTCTAGAGTCTGGGGAGTGGTGAGCGTGGGAAGCCTTTACGAGAGTAACGTACGTACCCCAGCCCACGCTGCACAGTGCGAGTATCATATCATACCACTTTTGTACTTGCGCAGCCACGCTGTCCATGCCAAGCGACCTCCCTGGGACGACCGCACAACCGCACAGCATCAAAATCGACGACGCCACCCCCACATGTCAAAGGGGGTTTGTCTGGATTCTGGGGGTACTCTGCTTTCACGAATTGCCCTGGCGAAATTTGAAAAAAAGAAAACTCGTGTGGCTAAATGGAATATGGTAACGTTACGCGTATTTTGCAAGCACTGGGCTGCAATTGGCGCGCGGATGGCGTTTACGGCATGCTCTCCTCTTCACTCCCAGACACGTTTTCCATCCCAATTTATTTCACTCCATCAGACAAAAAATAGGAAGAAAAGCAAAAATGGCGCGACTGAGACGTTGTGTTACTATATGAGTGATCGGTCTCTCTGCCATCTTCTCCCGGGGAGGATATCTACAGGGTGAAGAGAGAGAGAGAGATAAGAGGGGTTGCCGCGTGTCGGTGAGTTTTACTTTTTGAACCGCCAGGTGACGCAGGACGTGCTTTAAAGATATTCCACGCGCTGGCGCTGGCAACCTAGATACGCGCTACGCCCCACCTTTTCTGCCATTGCTCGAACCAATCTGGATGAGCTTCCAATCAATCAGTATCATACTCGCCATTGAGTAACATGGTGTGCCGTACACACATTTTACCCGGGGCCCCGACCCTTTCCGATCCGAGAGCATTTCCCGTTCCATAACCGCGATACTTTGCAGGACCACGAGGCAAAGGACGTCTTGATGCGCGCACGCGCGCAAAAGAATCAAGTCATACCGTAAGGGTATGTTGCGTGCGCCGCCCCATCCTCGTTCCCTGTTTACCCTCTGCGTCGCGATACGTACAGGCACAAGAAATAAACTGCATCCGTCGTTCAGGTCGTCGCCGCGCGCGCGGGACCTCCCTCATGACCTAAATCGGCGTTCTCGGTGGCGCCTGGTTTCTTCCCTCTCTTCCCTCCCCAAACCGATCTCTCTTCCCATTCCCCGGACTCCTTCCCCGGACTCCCCGACACAGTGCCGCGCTCAGCTGGTATCGTTTCCCACCCCTATTCTCGTTAGTGAGTTTACGTACGTGCCCTAGAATGTTATCTAGCTTTTGGAAACACCGAGTCGAGGCTGGCTTCTCTCATATGGAATGGGGAATGGATATTACGCTACGCGTCACGCACGTTGTCGCTTTGCGCGCAATGTCCTGATCGGATGTGGGGGTGCTGCCGTAAACTCCGACGCTGGCCCACTGACCAACAGTAACATGGTGTACTGTCCTCTGTATCTGTGAAGGGCAGGTTGTCCTCACGTCATCGTGTACGTTTGCACCCACGCTGTACACAATAGGCCCATTGCAAAAATGCCTCTCAAAACCTCGTGGTCTGTGGAGGCCGTGCTCCCCCTGGATATCTCGCTTTCCTACATACGCACACCCGTTCACCGACGCATACGGGCAGCAAGAGGCGTTTGAGAAAAATAATCCGAAAATGAACATCGTCTGTGCCCGCATGGGGAGAGAATGTGGTTTCTTCTTTTATAGCCGTAATCCGGTGTTCCGGGATTTTGATATACGCTGAGTAGGAGGGTGGCCTCGAGGCAGATTGGGCCGTGAAATGGTAAAGCTTGGGTCACAGGGGGGAGTGTGTGTGGCGCAGCCGGCCTATCAATTATGCTGTCGTTGGAAGTAGATAACGTTATCGCGAGGCACCAAGCCTCGTCACCGTCGAGGGCGGGATTGGGAACGCATAAAATGGCAGCGCATTTCCCCTAGCAGATAAAATCCCCCGTCGTGAGATACTTTGTCACAACGCTTTTTTCTTACTCGAGATGACCTTCAAGCTTCTGACGCTCGGCCTGCTCGTGATATCCCTCGGGATATCATGTGTAGGTCACGATGATCATGATAAGGACCAGATGCCGCTAGACTATGTCCGATTCCCGTATCAGGCGATGTACCCAGGAGATGATTCAGGTCGGGAGCTCCTCTCATCATCACGCGCACGTTCAGAAACGGGATGTTTAACGATGGACTTTCGTCCCTGTAGTCACGGCCGATTCCATCTTCTCCGGGATCACCACCTTCGCCAAGCTTCCGTGGGTTCAGTGCCTCACAAAAGAGAAGAATGTCCCATTTGATATCGCGTTCCTCGGCGCTCCATTTGTAAGCCCCTGCAGATCATTCACCTTTTCCCCCATATGCCGCGCCACACCGCGCCGCAGTTGGCTAACGATGCCGTTCGGTCGTGCGATCGTACTTTTTTGACAGGACACCGGCACGTCGTACAGACCAGGCGCACGCTTCGGACCTGCGGGAATCCGCGCGGGATCGCGACGCCTGACGTTATACGGCGGGTACAACGTGCCGCTGGAAGTGAATCCCTTCCTGTCTGGACTGAAGATCGTCGATTGCGGGGATATACCCGTGACGCCGTACGACAATACGTACGCGATCCAGCAGATCGAGGACGGACACCGGGAACTGCTGCACCGCACGCCGTTCTCGGCGCTGCCGAATGACTCGCTCACGGGTGCGCCGCTCGTGCCGATCGCGAAGGACGGGAAGCACCACCCACGGGTCATCACGCTTGGAGGAGACCACACGATCGTCCTGCCGCTCCTTCGCTCGATCCACAGCGCGTACGGTCCGATCTCCGTCATCCACTTTGACTCGCACCTTGACACGTGGAAACCGAGCGTGTTCGGAGGCGCACCGAGCGAGCGCGCCGCGATCAATCATGGAACGTACTTTTATTGGGCAAGCCGCGAGGGACTCATCGCGAACGGAAGTTCCATTGCAAGTATCCATTTCCTTGCCACTCCTTTACCCCTTTCGTTCTCCCTCGGGACTTGTGTGCGAACTTGTTGGGATCCTAGTGACGACTGTTTTTCTATGATAGCATGGCGCAATTCGCACGACGTTGTCTGGCCCAGCGGACTACGAGAATGACGACGACTCAGGGTTTCAGCGTATCGAAGCCCGTGAGATCGACACCATTGGTACGTGGCAGTGGAATACGGAAGATGAGAGAAAGGCTGATCCCATCTCGTAAATCACAGGTACAGCAGGGATCATAAAGAAGATCCGTGATACCGTCGGGAACAAGCCCGTCTATCTTTCCATCGATGTACGTTGCCTGACTCTATATGGCATGCTGAGTCATCACTTCTAACGGGGTTGATGAACGAATCGCGTTGCGGCGTTGCGTTGCGGTGGGGATGTTAACTTTTGATTGACGCAGATCGACTCGATCGACCCCGCATTTGCCCCTGCGACCGGGACACCCGAGACTGGTGGCTGGTCCACGCGCGAGCTGCGCACCATCTTGCGAGGCTTGGACGGCCTGCACATCGTCTCGGCCGACATTGTCGAGGTTGCTCCTGCCTACGACACCAACGCGGAACTGACGACCATGGCCGCCGCCGATGTGAGTTATTTTAATTAATAACACCGGGCGCGCAACCATCGCGATTGTCCGGTTACTTTTTCTCAGATGAGCTGACCGATGGTTGTTATTGAACAGGTCCTTTTCGAGGTGCTGAGTGTGATGGCCAAGACGCCTTTGGGAAAGATTGTAGTTGATTGATTGGAGAGATGAGAGAAAGAGAGGGAGAGCATGTGTGTGTAACAGTAGAATAAACGTAAGCGGAAAGGTACCGAATGAATTAAGCGCTCTTTTCACTGTGAATATTTTTCATTTATTCCGTGTAAAGTCAAGTTCAGGGTCGGATGTTCAGTTTGTCCCCTTTACCGTCCCCTGTCCTGTCCATGCCCTTTTCCTCCTCTTTTTCCCTTGTGCCCAGCGTCCCTTTTCTCATTAAAAGCGTGCACCATCCATTACTCGGATAAGACTTCATTGCATCATACCATCCATTCCTCCGAGCCCGACTGCATCCCCCCATCTTTTTACTTTCTTTTTCTTCATTTTTCATTCCTTTCTTTTGGCTGGCGGACCTGTGTATTGCTGTGCAGTGTTTACCTACCTATTCAAGTATAATCGCCATATTTCATCGCAACGACACCTGTCGCCCACTTCCAGACTTTCCCTTCCTTTCCCAACCCTCTACCAACCTCAGATTCCCCTTACCCTCCTTCATTCATTCTTCCTCGACGCGAGTCTTTCCCCTCCCTATTCGCGACTCCCTTCACGCTTACGCCAATTAACGATTCATTTGGATGTCACGCATGTCTCCCGGAACATCCCCACTCTCGCGGAGGAGAAGGACACGTGCACTGCACACTGAAGAGTCGAGAGATGAGGGCACAGGTGGCTCCGGAGGTGTCGTTCTTTCCTTGAACCTGGTCGGCGACGGGATGTACGAAGCGTGAGTCTCTTTTCTCCCCTTTCTCTTTCTCGAACCCGAGCTACCACGCTCAAGTGTCCATTATTCCACTGCCCTCGCTCCCACCTCGGGAAAGGGGAACTGCTTGGACTTTCCGGCTGTCTATTGCTGGATGTCACGCCTCTCTTTCTCTTTCGCTCGGTCGGCTCTCGCCCACCTTGTGTCTGATGCGCCCGTGCCAAAATAGCAGCCCTCCGATGCTCTGCCACTTGGGCGCTTCGGCGCCCGCGTCGCCTTCGTACCAATTGTCGCGTTTCTTCTTACTTGCCGTGATGCTTATCGATCTTTGATCCTTCTGTCACTGCACTCTGCCACCGTTGCTTCACCCATCGTTCCTGATTTGATGGATGGTTCATGAGCGGTCCTCGCTTAGACGCCGTGTGACTCCATCCCCTTCCTGCGACGTGGCTGTCCTGTCTCCTTCCTTCTCCTCTATCATTGTACTGTATTGACCCGCCTTCGCCTCCTGTTCAGCGTCTACACGGTTGATGTTCACGTGGGAAGCAATGGCCAAGACTTTTCACTTCAAGTTGATACAGGCTCTTCCGACCTCGTACGCCCATATTCCATCAGAAACCTTCTTGTACTGATTTCCTTCAGTGGGTCGCTTCGGTATCCTGCTCCTCGACGGCCTGTGCCGGTACCAAAGGTCATGAATATGACCCATCAGTCTCTGGCGTCGTTACCGGGTCGCAGTTTTCAATCCCGTACCTCGTCGGTAATGTGAGCGGCCCCATTTACTGGGATCAAGTTCAGATGGGTGGGTACACCATCCGCGATCAAGCTCTAGGTACGCACCTTCGCCATTCTACCGCCCGCTTTTCTTGATGCATACTTCTCTCTTGCAGCCGCTGCGACGAGCGTCGAATCAGAGTCTCTTCAACACGAATTCAACGGCATCGTAGGCCTCGCCCTCCCCGCCAACTCTATTATCGCGCATGCTATCACCCCCGGGACTGGAAATGGCCGTGACGGCGCTGCATTTTCTTCCAATCTCTTTGGCATCACGCCTACCGGCTCCGCGCCCGCATCCCGTTTCTTCTCGCTCTCACTTTCACGGCCCGGATCCACCGCCGTTCCATCACAGCTGGGCATCGGGCGCCATCCCTCGCAGCTGGTACCCGATCCAAGCAAAGTCAAATACTCGGCAGTTGTATCTCAGAACGCGGGCACCTTGTTCTGGGAAGTGCAAGTTCGTGCCATCACAATATACGCCAACGGTTCGCAGCACTCCGTCTCACTCGACCACCCACGGTCAGGCAATGCACTTCCCCGCGCAGCCCTAGACTCTGGTGTACCGTACATCCTTACTTCGACTGAGGTTGCGAACGGAATATATGGGGCTCTCGGTATAGGACCTGCGTCAGACGGCCAGTGTAAGCGCGTTCATTGTCAGTTCTAAAGCCACTAGCTCATGACAGCATGGCAGACTATGTGCCTTGCACAACACCGCTCAACATGACCATCACAATTGATGGTCAGTCAGAGATACCCATCCACCCTCTCGATGTCACAACGGAATCTCAATCTAATCCCTCTTCATCAACTTGTGTCGGTTTTATCCAAACCGCTGGCGGCGCCATGGATACATCCTCTCAAGTTTCAGACATTATTCTCGGTGTCCCATTTCTGAGAAATGTCTACACCGTCATGGCGTATGACACGCCCGACGCACGTGGCATATTCCCAACCAACTCCGATTCCAATGTTATACACCCGCAGGTTGGTCTTATAAGTTTGACGAACCCTACACAGGCAATGCAAGAATTCCACAACGTACGCGTCCTCAATATTCCATTGTCATCCGGAAATTCGAGTTCCCCCACACCGGCTCAAGCCAAATCCTCTGACGGTGGCCGGATGTCCGTAGGCATTCACGTACTTCTCGCACTCATCGGCGTCTTCGGAGCCTGTTTCGCGCTCTTTGGTCTGCGGTGGTTCCTCGTGAGGCGTAGGTTCCGTCGGAGTCCGCATTTCGACACGGCGGGTCCCAAACATGGTGGCATATTGGCGACATTCCCGCTCGAGAACCAGACGTCTTATTTGAGCACAGACTCGGTGCCTGGGCGTATATCTCTTAGTAAAAGTATCGCCGCAAACAGCGCACGCACCGTCGTCGGCCAAGATGATGATGCACTCGGGGAGTTTGGATTCCGCAGGCCCAAGCTCAATGGCAATGGCCGTCGTGAAGTGTCATATCTTAATCTAGACCCAGGAGACACAGATGGCTGGCGTGACACGCTCGTCGGCAGTACGATCGACTTTCCCGAGTCGGCTGACCCGAAGTCTACACTCAAGGCAGCTATATTGGCGTCAGATGAGCCTATCTCGTCAACCCACGATGCAGCTCTTGCAGCTTCGGTAGCAGCAGGGCTCCCAATACACCGACATACTGCGAGCGACATCGGCACAGGTCCAGATGAGGGCAGCGTGGCCGAGCCGCTCCTCGGCTTTGGGAATATGCAGCACGAACGCGATGACTCGATGGGCAGCATTGGTGGGCTCAGCACGCGGAACGTCCCGAGGGGCAACGACGAAGACGACGAAGACATGGCCGAGTTCGGCACAGGGCGGGAGAGCATGGCGGGAATTGGCACGGCGGCACGGAGCCCGAGGGTGCGCGCGCAGCACGCGAGCGGCGCAGGAAGCCTTGGGAGCCTCCGGAGCATGTCGCTTCCAGCTGCTGTCGATCCTGGCGTCGTCCTTCGACCTTCCGCGTACTTTATGAGTATTGCGCCTGGCGAGCGAATGAGCGCGTACTCGATCGCTGAAGAGCCCACCGAGGTCGACATGATGTCGCGGCCACTACCACCACTACCACCACCATCACCATAGTCCCCTTTACCACCAGTTCATTCCCCCGCTCACTGATATTTATTCCATATTGTACCCTTCCCCTCTTTTTCTTTTGGGTTATTTCGGGCTCGTTTCGGCTGCTGTACACAAGACACACCCTCTTTTCCATGCTGTTATATATCATTTTTATTGGTTTTAGTTCGCACAGTTGGTACTCGGATTCCTCATATGGTTGTGTCGTGATCTACAACGGACGCTATCCATCTCGTATCTCGTCACCTCTTTCTATCGTCCATATATACCATCTACAATAAGGCTTGTGCCTTATTCGTTTCGCTGTGCTTTTGTTCTCTCCTCCCCCTCTACCGCATATAATTGTACAGTACAATTCTGTTGGAAGTCACAAATCGGAACTCAAAAATGGACATTCGTAGTCATCATCATCGTGGGATGAGTTCGCGAAGCTAAGATGGGATCTATGAAGATCCACGCCCCTTGCAGATCACTCCTTGCAAATCAGGTGTTCGTTCCGGTGGTTATAATTTTAGTTAGTGGGTCTACTTTCCGAGTCAGGGATCAGGATTAGCGATTAGAACGCACGAGGAACGGCATTACGCGATTAACGACTCCACATCACACATAGCTTACATGCACAACTTGAACGGTTGGTGTATTGCCTTTTCCGCCAAGGCCAGGAAGGGAAAAGACCTGACAAGCTGCGCGTGCGTGGAGCTTGCTGTGACCCGTTATATACAAGGACAGCGAGCGCATGCACGCAGCCCCTCAACGAGCTTCAAGTTGGCAAACGCATCACGTGTCACTACCGGTCGGAGTGAACATGCTTGTTGGCCCGAGTGGGCCCGCCCGTCGCCACCATTTCGAAAAGTCGAGTGCGTGCGTGAATGTGTAGGGAGTTTGTCGGCCTGTGATGGCTCACGTACCCGTGGCATGCGACAGCACACCACTACATACAGTGGGAACGATGGCCCTGCGGCAAAGTGGAGCTACCCGCAGTACGGCCAGTGTCGCACAGACGAGGTCAAATTGAAGGGAGGGTGAGGGAACTCTGCGCGGCAAGGAATCCACAAGACCAAGCCTTTTACACTCAGGCTTTAGCGAGGATAAAGAATCATTATGGGGATCAAAGTCAGTATCAGAGACCAAGCCCTTGCGCGGAGCAGTGTCCCTCCTGTAGCAGCACTCCGAGTCACTTCTAGCACCGCGGCCGCGCTGTGGATTCGGTCACGCGGAGTTTCAATAGTATTTTCACACACTGGCAGCCGACCATGGATTAAACAGCCCAGCCCACACAACCACAGCGTCCTCCTAGCATGTACCTTGTCTCCTCTCTGGAACCTTAATTCTCAGAGACACCCTCGGCCCATCGCCGAAGGAGAGAAAAAAGGTCATGTGGTGGAGTCATCCGTACAATCTGCCACCGCCCATGCCTTCATCATATTTGCTCTAAGGCTCTTACTACCTTGCGCTATTTGTCAGTGGGTTGCGTGGGGCTATATAGACTGGCGAGTACTAGAACGTTCAATTAGGTCGCGGCTGGTACATCACTCAACTTCGATTCGACCATCACGAGAACCAGTTCGATGCCCCCTTTTTGGGCGCTTCGTTCAGATCCGCTATGTACTAACAGAGACTGCGGATTACTTTTCAGCTGCCCTTGTGACCCTCTACGCTCTCTCCGTGCCAGTGACTGTTGTATGGCCGTTTCACCTGTACCTGCGCTCTTCCCTTATCTAGTCCCGTTCTGTCAAACCGTTCCACCTACTAACCTGTTCCAAGCCGTTCCCTCCAACAGATCTAGACCTGATCTCCTACAGTAGTCATCGGACATCCTCTAGCTGTAGACGCCACCCCCTCTCCGAATCATTTGTCCATTCCAGCCGACCATTTCCAATCATCCAATCTCTAGGTACGATCTTTCAGTCACCCGACGAGTTCTGTCGCCACCGTGGAATTGTCCACCACGCTGCACTCACCAATTCCCTAGTTTGCTCCCCAGTTTCCCTGCATCTGATCAAGGACCAGCGTCCAAACACCGCGCCCCTTCTCTGAGTCCAGATGTTAAACCCATCTTCGCAATACCTGTACCGTCTCTCCATCATTCTCCCTATTTCCCACTCACCGATCCCTTTTCCTTCCTGTTTAACTCTATGTCTGGTCGACTTCTTACCCAATAGCCTCCGAGCCTCGCAGCCTCTGGTCTGATCCAGTAATAATAGTAGTAAGTGGAAGGAAATTCAAGTAATAGCATTGTAATAGCGAGACAGTGATGAAACAACAACAATATTTCAAATTCAAAAGCATAACAAGGCACAATCTACATCGTATTAGAATGGTATCCTCAACCCCTCCTACTCATTTCCTCGACTGTGGCTAACGTATACTCTCGCTCGTGTATCTGGAGCATTGATTGGTCACAGCATAATAGTTCGTGCCAATCTCAGAGAGTATCCGCCACGTCCATTATGATGACAACTCGAAATCTTCCAGAGATACTCGGTTCGAGGCGAACTACGTTGACGAGGGATTCCGGGTTGTTGACAAGGCGCCAAGCAAGACGCCGAAGATTGTCCGTGACTGACATATCCAAGATTTGAGTCTGATCAAATCTCACATTAGTCTGGACTATGGGAGGGCGTGCTTCATTTTGTAGAGCTATGTAACGAGCACTATCCTGATTTCGATAGAGCTCGAGTTGAGCGAGATATGTGGTGACAGAGAACTAAGTAACGCACGTAAACTTGGGGGGCAACTTGTGGCTGGGTATTCTGTATAGTGGCGATGCCTACAGGGTCGTCGGCACCATCAGGGAGAACCTCATTTAATAACCGAAGGTAGTAGAGATAATACATGACCGGATTATTGATAAACAAGGCAAGCGAGATATTTCGACGATAAGTGCCACCAATCCGCAAATAAGAAAGGTAACGTGATCATAAATGAAGCGTGAAATGTAATATATTTGCAATTGGCCAACTACGCCCCAAAAGGAAGCTCAGGTAAGTATACATGCCATTTGTGACACACCTGTCATCACGTGCCATAGGAACGGCAGATCTTTCATTACCGATAACAAGGCAAGCGACGATAAATATTAATGCCGCAACCCACAAACAAGAAAGGTAACGCTGCAATAAGTGCAGCATGGCTGTTGCCATGTGCCGTGCCAACTTCACTTTGCGAGGACATACAGAACATTACATGTATTATGCATTACGAAAATATCAAGTAGTTATCTCTATTACTGAATGGATTAATGTAGAATGAGTGGCACTGTTCCAGCACAGTGAACTTCCTCAAGTCATCAAGTTGTAATGAATTAGGAATTCTCGGGAACAAATGTACGCTGGAATATATCGAGTCCACCAGGTGATACCTGCACACTACCTGCACTACCGCACAATTTCAGTCACGTGTTACGGGCGATGCCGAGTTGCCTCGAGCATAGTTCGTTTTTTTTTGCTCAAGTCACACGCCGTGCCCATGTACTCGCCTAGGTTCGAGGCATTCGACACCCATCACAAGCGATGGTGTTCTTTTTTATCCTCTTTCTCCCCTCTTTCTCCCCAACCACCACGCATCTTGCCTTCCAAGGCATCCTCCTGGGCCTGCAAATGCCCATTCTCTTCCTGACGATCGGCACGCCCTCGTGGGGCACTTCTCGCAACGGCAAGGCCCACCAGCTTTCACTCACAGTCGGCTCGCCTTGCAGCGGTGCTGACTCGAGGATGCATTCGCGCTCGCTTGGGTGCACCTGTGGCGGCCAGTCGGGTCTTTCGGGGTAGTCAGTACCCGTCGCATCCGCTTTTCCGGCCTCAAAAGGCCTTGTCCTCTCGTATGCAGCCTTCCGTGGAGTTTTTTCTTGGGCTTACAAGTGCTCATCACCTTCACAGCGGTCGGCGTGCCCTCTAGTGGCGTGTATTTTGCAGCGGCCGGGTGCGCTCGGTCGCATCGACTCTCAACCGAAGACCAGCCGGGTAAGCTTTCTGCTTTCTCGTATCAATTTTATGCTAACCCTTTCCTGCTTCTTCGAGCAATGCCCCACGCTCCAATCTGGACATTTCTCACCAGTGGCTTTTGCCTCCCACAGGACCTCGCCCAGTTCCAAAACGAAGCCACAGATCCACAGCAACAACAGCGGCAACCGGAATCGCATTTATGACCCGGGCAGCGGCCAATTCGACAACATCGCCAGCAGCGTGGACGGTTCAAAGCGCAAAAGCAACAACAGCAGCAGCTTTGGCGTTATCACCGCGAGCGGCGACAAAGACAGCGCAGTCAAGTGCGAAGACCTCGCACGCATCCACTTTGGCAGCTACCTTTTACTGTGTTGCCGCACCTGCGTTCATCCCAAGCACTCCCCTCAAGAATCAAGATTTTTTTTTTTTGGAATGTAGATGTGTGTTCCGCAGCATGTACACAGTAGATGTAGTGGTTAGTAGTAGCTATACATGTATATATCATATGATCAGTATTCGTAGTTGTAGCACCTGTAATACAATGTACCGCGGGTACGGTGTCTGCATGGGTGTGGTGTGCCAAAAATAACCCGCGGATCCTTAAGGACAATACACATCGTTATGTTCGCTAGTGAACTTACCAAGACAACCTACAAATAAATAACGGGGGGGCAAGACAATCCGCAATAATTCAATAATGTCTGCTAATTCTGACTAGCGAGAGCAGGTTATTGCCGGTTAGTGATTGAGGTTCTCTCTGATGACCTAGGAATGGATTCGCAAATGGGACGGGTTGATCCTTGGGGGGGGGGGCAAGGTTAGAAATAATATAGCAGCTTCTGATAAGCGATGAGTACACCGGGAGTATATGGGTTCTGTTGTTCCATGGTATGCCAGACAAGCGGGTCGTCGTGTCTGGTGCACCACGAACAGGAGCAACCTTGGGTGGCAGTGTATGCGTCTTGTTGAGCGGCAGTTTGCCACTGCCCGGATCGGCCGGGAGTGTTTGACGAGGATGGGATCTAAGGAGTGACATATGGCTCTCATCATCAATGATGATCAAGAGAAGGATAGCTTACATGGTCGCTTTGATAGTGCGGAGTAGGTTGTGGATTTGCCATTACAAAATACCTTGCAGGTGACGAGGAGTAGAAAGGCCTTCGTGCGATCGAGAGGATGGATAGGGTGGGTGAGCTGTTGGGTGATCGTAATTTTAGAAGCCTGAGCGAGCTTATAAGCAGGGAGACACATAAGCAACAGGTATTACAGAGCCTTACATGAAGCGAACGAAATATCCAGAGAAACGAAAACCGGGATAGCCAACTACACCAACCTCATGGTATCCAAAAACCTGGCGGGACGTTCCATTTCCTCCCCGAGGCATTCTTAAGGCACTCTAATGACATGCACTCTTGATCCCGCAAAGAATGATCCTATTTGGGTTAGGCGTAGTCTGACGGAGTCCCCATGTAATCAAACCTTCAAATATTCGTCTTACTTGGAATTTTTCTGAGAGATTCAATTCAACTTGAAGGCACATCATCGCGCATGTGGCACTCAGGCTTGCAGCCACTGGCAAAGTGTCAAGGCTGGTTAGCACTCGAGGTCAAGTGAAAACAAGCCTGTTCGCTTAATGTAATCACAGTAGGCCGTTATGATGTGTGGCAACCTCGCTCTGCGGATCCATTAGGATTCATTTAGTAGTCGGCGCTGTGCTTTCGCCGACTACATTAAGCCCTAATCGGTGCCCTTGTGGTCCGACCATTCAGGCTGCATTGATCTGGATCGCCACGCCGCCACACGCTACTCAGTAGCAGTCATGATAGCTTCCCACACATCCCCATATCTAAAATCGCAGGCTAGAAACACGTCCCAATGGTTTGACTTAAAGACGTGCCATTCCCCATGTAGAATCACTGTGGACCGCTATACAATACTAGTTGTACCATAAGTAAGGCGATTGCCAGGTGGAAGGAAATTCCTGGTGGTCTTAAAGTACCGGTTGAAATTTGAAAGCCCGAATAAACCACAATTCCACCGAAATTGTCCGAAAATTCCGCCCATTCGGTGTTGTCCGAGGGGTGCTTACTCAGGTTGGGTATTAGTGGGTAAATTTCGCTCTCTGATGACCTGGTCACCTGGGCGGCATCCGAGTCTTTAACCCCATCCATTCCCTAGGGCGTTGCCTCGTGCAAGCCTCTGTGGCTTGGGGCGCTTGACTGTCTCAGTCAAACATCCGTCTGTGACGCACTTCTCGCCCCGCTTTTGAAGCAGGGTCATTTTGAGCCAAGCCGTAGGGCGTGCCTGTTCCGGACTGAAACGCCACTGTTCCTCTTTCGGTACCATGTCTATCCGATTGTTGATTGGGTCCGTTTGAACCTGAGCCTGAGTAAGTCTTGCATTTCGGCGACTTTATTCTCAAAGGGCCCACTCTGTTGGCGCACGGGCTTGTGGTCTCAAGCTGCTACCCTGCATCACATCCGAGGGCATAGGAGACGACACCCTTAGAAACGATCACAAACATCGGGGAAAACCTCCCTCGCTAGCGAAAGATAACCCGAAATAGTGGCGGGATAATTAACGATAATGGAAATAAGTGTGATAGCTTTTGATAATTTGAAGTATCCGTCACTATTCTCCGGCAGTTGCGCGCTGTCATGAACTAAGAGATAATTGTCATTAAATTATTTCAAAATATCTATCCAAATCTCAAGTAGTTGTGCCTATTCGCGAACGGGTTGACATAGAAAGTCTGGCAGTGATCCAGAACTGTGAAAGAGTTCCAGTTCTCAGGAATGGTTGGGCCAAAACGAGGGAACAAATGTACACTACATAGGATCCATTCCACCGGGATTACACTCACAGACAGTTGACCATATTCGATTACTTTGGATACTCTGTACATACGGTGAATCGGGTCTGGCGT
>QFEY01001912.1:0-10436 GCA_003316435.1 Russula virescens | reverse complement strand
CGACCTCTCACGACACGAAAGCAATTAAGTTTTATACGTACGATGTATCACTCACGGTTTCTTCGCCTTGTCAGAAGGCTAAAAATAAATTTTCATTTACGTAAATTGACTTACATCAAGCAGCGCGATGATACACATATTGGCTCGACGACGTTCACAAGGGCACTCATTGGCACACCTTCTAGTACAGTAGCCTCTCGCCTACTCGCCGTGGGCTGTGACCCATCACTTATGCTGTGATACGATCCACCAATGCTTTCACCAGTGCTATTGGCGTAATAAATTGCACAGCCAGCGCCGCTCCGCTGTCCTCGGTCACATGTATTGTTAGTTACTGCCTTTTTCAGGCAACTTGTCGTTTGCGGGAAAAATGAAAAAAAAAATTGTATGCATTCTTTCTGTAATATCTCTTCAACAAACCACCGGAATTTCACAAAAGCTGCACCTTTCGACTCACTGGAATGCAGTAATCATGATTTTCATTGACCGGAAGGCAAGGCATACAATGCAATTTGAAGGTTTCGGGATCTCAGGATCTTGTGATTTGTGTCTTATGCATGCGATTTTTCCTTACAAATTTTCCTGCGCGCGACAGGTCACATGAAAAAGGCATAATTGTCCCTAGAAGGACGAAACCCTTAGACGCCAAACCACACCTGCCAACTTTCTCACCTAGCATCGTCCACCATCCCTTCAGGTTCTTTCGATGTCTTCAGCAGCTACCCCCTCTTCCAACTTCCAGGCCATTTTCGATGCTGCCTTGTCCGATTATGCCGAAAAAACAGGCATTGACCTCGCTAGACATCCCTCCTCCCAAATGCTGCAAAACTGTGACTCTGCCGACGCGGTCCTCGACCTTCTCCAAAACAAGGCAAACAAGTTCCAGGCATATCGCGACGGAAATCGCAAATTGATCAATTGCCTTAAGCCGGTAGTACAAGTGCTTCATACCGTCTCCGGTATCCTTGGCGAGGCCGCCACCCTGGTGGGGCCAGCGAATCGACTTGTCTTTCAGATGATATCCTTACGACTCTATTTGTAGGTACCATTCCAACCTACAAAGGCAATCATTGTTGGCGTCGATGTACTCCTCACTGTCCGTATAACCTCAACTTTCTTGATATCAAGTTGTAACATCTCGGTATTCCAGGCCTCCATCGGAATCAGTTCAAGTTACGATGCTCTGGTCGATTTATTTGAATGCATTGGGAATTTTCTCAATCGCTTACGGATCTATACCGAGATCCCTTTCTCGCCTTCAATGTCTGGTATCATCACCAAGATCATGGCCGAAGTGTTGTCCGTACTTTCCCTTGCAATGAAGCAGATTAAACAGGGTCGATTGAGTGAGTAGTTTCATATCATATCTATGTATCTTGTTTGTGACGTCACATTAGAAAAGTTTGCGAAGAAACTGCTTGGAGAGAGCGAGATCGAAGATGTGCTCCATAGACTGGACCGACTCACCCTCGATGAGGCTCGCATGACCGGAACTGAGACACTTCAAGTAGTCCATGGGCTCGTGAGCAACATGAAGCTCGTCATGGGCGGTACGCAACGTTTACTTTAGTTGCTCCTGATGACTCAATGGACTATTCGACTAGATGGCACGATATCCATGCATGACATGTGGAAGGCTCTCGGTACGCTTGGCCCAATACTATCGGTGTTTCTTTGGTCTGATCATGGATACCAGTTACGATTCAAGATGTGACAGGGGAGATCAACAAGATGAAACGTTAGTTATCAGTTGCACTAACTTCAGTGTAGACTTATCAGGACTGATCCCACGTCACAGGTCTCCATCTGCAAAAGGAGATCCGGACTTGGCTCTCTCCACCGGATCCATCGAAAACCCACAATATCGCTTGTGCCGCTCAACACGAGGGAACGACGGAATGGTTCACACAAAGCAGCACCTTCGAGCAATGGAACGCAACGGGGTCACTCTTATGGCTCCACGGAAAGCGTATGTCCATTATATCTCCAATCCAACATTGCCGTTAACTGACACCGTTTCTTCGGGTGTACAGCGGGATCCGGAAAGAGTATTGTTTGGTATGTGTCGCTACAAGCCCATGTATTCGTGGTGTATTTATGCTGTCCCAAGCTCGAGCATAATCCAGGCAGTGAAGACAAAATGCGATCGTGGACTGGCCCTAATGGGTTACTATTACTTTGATTTCAAGGACATCGCAAAGCAAGGCATTCGCGGCCTGCTCACTTCTCTCCTTTCTCAGTTCTGTGCCAAATCCGACCCCTGCTATGAAATGGTTTCAAATCTATATCTGGATAACAATGCCGGATCGCAACAACCCGCCAATAAAGCGCTCACCGAATGTCTCAAAGAACTTCTTAGATTGCCGCATGTACCTATGATCTATGTCATTGTAGACGCGATCGACGAGTGTCCCAACACATCCGGTTTTCCAACTGCACGAGAAGAGGTCCTGAAATTCTTGCAGGAACTTATCGGTCTAAACCTTCCAAATCTACGTATTTGTGTTACAAGCCGACCAGAGATCGACATTCAAATCGTTCTAGAACCCCTCACATCTCGCCTTGTTTCCCTTCAGGACCAAACCGGGCAAAAGCAAGCTATCCTTGACTATATCAGTAATGCCGTTCATTCCGACAACCGCATGAGGAGATGGAGGCTCGAGGATAGGCAACTAGTGATTGACACACTCTCGGCAAAGGCAAATGGAATGTGTGTGAGAGCGAAAGTGATGTCTTCGAAAGCTTGCTGACCGAATATGCAGGTTCAGGTGGGCGTATTGCCAACTGGAAACTCTCCGACGTTGTCCCCCAACCGATCTTCAGAATGCTCTGGATGAATTGCCCGAGTCATTAGACGAAACATATGAGCGTACGTTACGCAGGATCGAGAAGGAGAAACAAGAATACGCCCACTGGTTGCTCCAGTGCCTCACGGTTGCCGTTCGCCCTCTTCACCTCAATGAGCTTGCCGAGGTGCTTGCCATTCGCTTTGGGGATGAATCGCTTCCCCAATACCGCGATGATTGGCGGTTAGTGGATGCACAAGACCTTGTTCTATGCGCATGTTCCAGTCTGATCTCTGTGATCGATGTGGATGGCTCGCCGGTGGTCCAGTTTTGTCATTTTTCTGTCAAGGAGTTCTTGACATCAGACCGGCTGGCAAAGTCGAAAGATGACATTTCCCGCTTCCATATTCTTCCTCTTTCCGCACACACCACACTTGCACAGGCTTCTCTCAGTGTCCTCCTCCATCTTGACGACCGCGTCAACAAAAATAGCATCGAGAAGTCTCCATTTGCGCAGTATGCGGCACAGCACTGGGTGGACCATGCGCGATTCGAGGATGTGTCGTCGAGGATCCAGGGAGCTATGGAACGTCTGTTTGATATGGAAGAGCCATCCTTTGCGTCATGGATTTGGATATACGACATCGACTATCCTTTCCGGCAACACATGTTCGAGGATCGCCCACCACGACCAGAGGCTGTCCCGTTATATTATGCCGTCCTTTGTGGATTCCGCAACCTTGTCGTACACCTGATTTCAAATCATCCGATGCACGTCAACGCAAGAGGCGGCAACCATGGCTCAGTGGTGAATGCTGCACTTGCGAAGCGGAATGTGGAGATGGTGCTACTTCTCCTTGGACACGGTGCCGATGTCAATGCCAAGGATACGAGAGGGTCAACCCCATTGTGTCTAGCATCGCAAGCTGGTCATCGCGATAACGTTGAATTATTACTTGCGCACCACGCAGATATCAACTTGGCAAATAGTCAGACAGGCGCGACTCCCTTGCACCTAGCGGCCAGTGAAGGAGAGTTCGAGATCACTCAAACGTTACTGCATCATGGCACCACCATAGACCCCACAGAAAAGCAAGGCTGGACCCCATTGTTTGTGGCGTCACGATATGGGCATCTAAATATCGTGCGGTTGTTGATCCAGAGCGGCGCGGCCATAAACTCCTCAAACAAGGATGGCCTGACTCCATTGTTTACAGCGTCGCGACGTGGATATCTAGATATCGTACGGTTGTTGATCCAGAGCGGTGCGGCTATAGACTCCCCAAGCAAGGACAGCTGGACTCCATTGTTTGCAGCATCGCTATATGGACACCTAGATATCGTGCGGTTGTTGATCCAGAGCGGCGCGGCCGTAGACCCCCCTGACAAGGACGGTTGGACTCCATTGTTTACAGCATCGCAACGTGGGCATCTGGATATCGTGCGCTTGTTGATACAGAGTGGCGCCTCTGTAGACTCCCCAGACAAGGACGGCTGGACTCCATTGAAGGTAGCGTCGCGATATGGGCATCTAGATATCGTGCGCTTGTTGATCCAGAGCGGCGCTGCTGTAGACTCCCTACACAGGAACGGCTGGACCCCATTGAAGGCAGCGTCGCGTTATGGATATCTAGATATCATGCAGTTATTGATCCATAATAGCGTGGCTGTAGACTCCCCAAACGAAAACGTCGGGACCCCTTTGTTTTCTGCATCATCAAGTGGACATCTCGATATCTCCCGACTCTTGAGCCAAAGTGGCGCGTCTGTAAATTCCCATGGCCATAAAGACCTGACTCCATTGATGCTCGCCTCACAATATGGATTCCTCCATGTTGTACAGGAACTACTGGACAACGGTGCAGCAATAGACGTCCCAAATAACGACCTCTCTACACCTCTACACCTTGCATCGGCCCACGGGCATCTCACCATCGTGGAACTACTCATAGAGCGCCACGCGGACGTTCACAAACGGGACAAGGACCAACAAACACCATTGCATCGGGCAGCGTCGCATGGGCGACTTGACGTCGCGCGTGCGCTTGTCAAATCTGGGTCAAGGCCCAATTCTCAAGATTGTAATGGTTCGACGCCGTTGCATATGGCGGCCTGTAATGGGCATCTCGACATCGTCAAACTGTTACTCGAGTCTGGCGCGGATGTTGATATGCGAAATAGCAGCGGTCTGATTCCCTTGGACGTCGCGTCTGCCGGAAGGAATCGCGAAGTCACCAAGTACCTGGCGAGTCACTTGGGAGTTATGGACCCTTTAGATGGCATGGACGTGACACCGTTGGACAAGAACTCTGATACTATGAGTTCAAACGCTACATCGGCATCCGTCGGGAATGTGAAACTTGCAAACATTCCCGGCAGTCTTGGGAAGACTTCGCTGCACGACGCATCTACGGAGGGGAATGTTGATATTGCGCGGTCATTACTTGAACAGGGTGCGGACGTCAACCAACGGGACGCATGGCACCAAACAGCATTGCATCTGGCATCAATTAACGGAAAAGTGGAGGTAGCAAAATTACTGATCAAGCATAACGCAGATGTCAATTGCCGAGAAAAGGAAGGCTGGACCCCTTTGCACTATGCATCCAAATTCAATCATCTCGAGATATTAACGTTGCTGCTTGACGACGGTGCTGATATCAATGCAAAGCAACAGGACCTCTTTACACCATTACATCTCGCGTCGTGGAATGCTCATCCCGACATCGTAAAGCATCTTCTCGACCGAGGCGCAGATATTCATGCACGGGAGATCGATTGCCGTACTCCGTTTGGGCTAGCATTGAGAACGGGAGATCGAGATGTCCTACGGCTATTATCAGCACATGATGGGGTTCAAGGGTTGAAGCGAAAGCGGTATGGTTTCGTTTCTCTCTTCCCCTCACAGTCTCCTCGTAGTTAACACCTTTGGTCTCTTGACAGTGACCAACCGACAGGCCAATCCAAGAGGGCTAGAACAGATGAGGTGAATCATTCTGGCACGCCCGCCTGCGATGGACGTGGATGAATAGAGAAACAATCATTAGGTGAGGGAGGCTCTTTAACATTCTATATAGCTATTGGATTGTCTGAACGTCCGAGAGACGTAGGGCTCATTGACCAGTGTTATACTACATTGATTATGACGTATATGCTATAGGAGATTGCAAACTCGCCCGCGCAAACGACGCGTCAATGCAGGGACCAATGTAAAGACGGGTGGGGAATATGCATGGGTACAAAGAATCGAGACTCGAACTTAAACTCAACTGCTGGACCATTGCCCTGCTCTACTCGGAATAGATACACGTGCGCCAGAAGCTATGAATGGTATGAGGGTGTCTGTTGTCGAGTTTGATTATAGTTAATATGAGGAAGAAGAGAAATGACGTTCTTGCAGCTGTGGAAAGCGTAGAGTTGCTATAGTGTAAGACGGCATTTTCCGACCTCTCAACAAGCGAAAATTTGTTTTGTCTTCTCCTCCCTCAAAACATGGCCAAATTCCATAAACCAAAGTGCAAAATGATCACATTTAAAAGTAGAATAGGATGTATTTGTTAGTTTTTTGAAAAATGTTAAGCACCCGCATTTTCCTCGGAAATTTGAAACAATTTGAAATTGAATATTTTCCCATGGTAGAAAACACTGTAGAAACATATCCAGAGTGTATTTATGCAAGTTTGAAAGTATCCTAGGTATCCAGGGTTGTAATTACTGCTTGTGCAAGCTGGAACTGAGCATGACAATATACTGGTATTACCAGTTACCGGCTGAATCAATGCCGCATATGGGCAAGATGTGTCAGCGGGCCGGGCCGGTCCTGTATATGGCTGAACTGCAGTCAGACACAGCAACGCAATTCTGTCGCTCGGGAGACTGACTCTCCTGTGAGATTCATATTGTTTATCTGCAAATGCAGCCTGGCATGCATTCAGTACCTTTCTGAACATTGAGTTATCAAATGATCACATATGCTAGGTATCGGACATCTAGGCATTCCATGCTCCCCCACTCCCCCCTCAACCCTACAATCTATTCCAGTGAAACATTTATTATTTTGTCTATTCCTGATCAATTAAACTCTCATTTTGTATCTCATTTCGCCTAATTTTAAGGGCGCTTAACCAAAAAAGTAAGACTAAATTTGAAACAAGCGCCCAAAATACCAAAACTTCAGAATCGGCGTTTTTTCACCATGTTCTCGCCTAGATTTCGGCCGCTCAGCCGGGGACTCAATATTAAACCTCCCATGCACGTGATGCAAAGTCCTGTCTTACACCGTAGTAGTTTTGAGTCCCAGCCACCGAGGTATGCTTTATTTTTTGCCATGCTTATCAACTTCTGAAGAATTCCCTCCAAGAGTCAGCAAACCACCCAGTATATCTATCCACGACCTCGATGACGATTCGCTCCTCCATATATTTGGTCTTTCTAGACAGTGTATCATCGATGTAGAAGCATCTGGGAATACTCGGTGGGTCTGGGAACGCAAATGCTGGTGGTACAAATTTGTGCAGGTTTGCCGAAGGTGGCGACTCCTCATATTCGGATCAGCCTCTCACCTCGACCTTTCCCTTGTTTGTGCACCTGGAATACCCGTGGCAGACATGCTGGCTCATTCACCCCCCCTCCCACTTATTATCGGTTATGATAATTTAAGCCATGAGCTCACCGCCAAAGATGAGGAGGGAATGATGCTTGCACTTGGACACCGTGATCGCGTAAAATGCATCTACCTACGGTTGCCCGTTTCAAATTTACAGAAGATCATTACTGCCATAGATGATGCATTTCCGACACTGGAATACCTTCATATTGGACCTCCAACCAGGCACAATACTCGTTTAACACTTCCCCTGACATTCGAAGCACCACATCTACGCTACCTCGAATTGACTCACTTTGCCTCTGCAATGGATTGTTCTTTACTTTCAACTGCCATTGGGCTTGTCTTTCTCTCTCTTGACTGGATCCATCCATCCACATACCCCCACCCAGACAATTTTCTCTGGTCATTTTCACTCTTGCCCCAGCTTGAGACACTCAACATTAGGTTTCGTTCCCCTGTTCCCAATTGTGGCATCAAGAGGCAGCTCTTCCATACTCCGGTCATCACCCACGTCACACATCCTAACCTTCGCGTGTTTGAGATTATGGGTGTTAGTGCCTTCTCGGATTCCCTTCTTTCTCACATGGCCATGCCTCTCCTTGCATCATTCAAAGTAGAATTCTTCAACCAGCTTCACTTTTCTGTCCCGCACCTCCCCTCTTTTATAATGACGACAGAGAAGCTCAGGTTTAGCCGCGTCGAGTTCATATTCCATCAAGAGGCAGCTGTCCTTCTCGCATATACCGATGTAGGGTCCAGGTCAAGCAGCTTCGATGTCTCAGTCTCTTGCAGACACCTCGACTGGCAGGTCCATTCCATGGCACAAATTTCTACTGTCCTACGCCCATTATTCTCACTGGTAGTAGATCTCACTCTTGGCCACCAGAAGCATGCACTATCGTCAGAGTGGCACAATCAAGGAGACCGTACATGGTGGCGTGAACTTCTTGGGTCATTCAGAAACACAAAGACACTTCGTGTTCATAATGATCTTGTCGGGGCAGTCTCCCATGCTCTAAGATCGGAAGGAGAACCAGTTCTGGAGGTATTACCTGAACTGAAGGAACTGGTATGTCCTGCTGGAAACGTTGATGACCAGACGTTTGCTCCATTCATCCGTGAATGCGAAGGTGCTGGCCAGCCTGTCAACATCGTCGGAGTGGCCAATCCTGCCAACCTCCCTTTTTACCACTACCGTTCCTCGGCTGGTTTGATCGCAATCAGTCCAGACCCCTCACCTCATAAATAATCCTGAGGCATGAGATGGGGTAGATGACCTTCCCCCATTGTGAAAGCCGGAGCATATTCCCGAACGCTTTTATAATACCCTAAATCTACTTCTTACCATCCTGCGTAGCTGCACCAACTTTCAGGTTCACCACGACCGAAATACTTGTATCTATATAGCAGTTGCCCATTGATTTCGTACGCATTCCCACGTCATTGCAGTCCCATATTTCTTCTTTTCGCCCCTGTCCCACCCCCCGTATTTCCGTATTGTTGTAGACGAGTTTGGCGAGTGTTTCAATCTATATCTCGTATCATTTACCTTCTCATCCACCAATAACACATCCTGTTTTGCTAGTTGTCACCTGAGCCTGATATTGTTTGCCTTGCCTTGCCTTGCGTTTTTGACCATCGAACGTTGCAAAGTGAGCCAACGTTCCTGATTGAATCGCCCTGGCTTGTATTCCGTAGCTCTTCTAATTTGCAAAATGTACTTTACCGCGTTCATGCCTTGTCTCCACTACATTGCGCCATGCTATTCAGCATTATTCATCCCGCAACTATACATGGGTTGCTACTCACAGTGAATAACAACGCTTAGGTGACTGAGATGTCGCGTCCCGGAGTAGTCGACCGAGCACCCTTCTCTGCCAGACTGCCACGGTCCGATCTCAGACATCAAGTAGCTCTCCTGCACATGCTTCGCTTCGTCTTGTTAGGCGCCAGTACTCGCAAGCCACGGCACTGCCATGCGCACGTTGCGCTAGCAGCGGAATGGACAAATTAGGGCCCATCCATGTCACACGTGATAACCAGGCATGATGTGAGTAGTCTGGTCGGTATATTTACGCATAATTGCGAGGTGATGTGAGTCCTGTCAGTGTCGCAGGGTGGAGTATGTTTGGAGACGTACCAGGGACTTAGCATTGACAGCAAAGCCAGCAAGCGCGTCTTCGAACACAGCGACCTCGGTTGGAAATATGAGGGTTAGGTCTCTTGAGAAAACAGTGTTAGAATGATTCGTGATATGGAGTTTGAGGTAGGTTCACAGGGGATAGACCATTTGAATCACCTCAGACCAAATACTTGGCCGTGCTCGAGCTTGCAAATGAACCTCAGGAGGCCAAACAAAACAAGTTAGTGGGTTCTGGAGGCTCCGTTGCTGCAGATCCGCGTCGAAAGCGCAGGACCTACATCGCTCTCTTCCTTCTCATCTGCACTACTTATCACACCTTTGACACCTTTCCTTTTCAAATCTGTTTCCGTACATCTACCGACTTTGTTACATTGTTACTTTACGAGCCAATGAGGTATCATACATCTCACGAACGTTGGGCACTAGCCCGGCAAGTTAGGAAATGCCGAAAGGCGCTCACCGTGGAAACCCTACTGGGCGAACCAGAACTAGCAATCCCGCTAGCAAACTATATCAATGCTACACACCGCTTCACAAAAAGCGAGACGAGTCTAACAGACACGAACCCCCACCCGTAACGCTGAAGCCCGCGCACTTGTACTGCTGCAGCGGCTTCGAATGATACATATACGACGATACGAGGATGTCCCACGCGAACGCTCACAGGGCGCTCCCGCCTATGCCAAGACGGACATCATGCGCGCCATATCTCGCGCTCGTCATTATATCGATACTCACGTTACAACAAAATCGGCCTATAAAGCTGAGGGGAGAATTGCGGCATTGTAAAGAGCAGTTGGGAATAAAGGATACGGGCTATGTACTATCACAGAAGTGCTATATGGGGTTCTGCACCCCGAGGCGCACAGAAATCGACGCAAAAAAAAAAAAAAAAAAA
>QFEY01001911.1:15700-44659 GCA_003316435.1 Russula virescens | reverse complement strand
ACTGCAGGGACCGGGATGGTATAACACCGCTACTCGTTGCATTACAAGATTGGCAACTCCTCCGAGTCGACATAATCGGTCTATTACTCGAGTGGGGTGCCGACGTGAACACTCGCGATGCCCAGCAGTCGACACCTTTGCATGAAGCTTCCAAACGTGGGTATCTCGATGTCATCCAACAACTTATCGACTTTGGTGCGGATATAAACGCCTGCGACGATCTGGGGGCCACCCCATTACACAAAGCATCGCAATCTAGGCAAATCGATGTTGTAAGGCTATTGATCGAGCAGGGTGTCGACGTGAACACTCGCGATGCCTGGCATTCGACGCCATTGCATGAAGCTTCGAAACGTGGGTATTTCGATGTTGTTCAACAACTCATCGACCTCGGTGCGGATATAAACGCCAGCGACAAGCAGGGAGCCACCCCGTTACACGAGGCATCGCAATCTAGGAAAATCGATGTAGTAAGGCTATTTACCGAGCGGGGTGTCGACGTGAACACTCGCGGTGCCTGGCATTCGACGCCATTACATGAAGCCTCTGAACATGGGAGCCTCGATTATGTTCGCCAACTCATCGACCTCGGTGCGGATATAAATGCCAGCGACAAGCAGGGAGCCACCCCACTACACAAGGCTTCGCAATCTGGGAGACTCGATGTTGTAGGGCTCTTGATCGAGCAGGGTGCCAACGTGAACACTCCGGATGCCCGGCGTTTAACGCCATTACACGAAGTTTCCAAACGCGGGTATCTGGATGTTGTTCAACAACTCATCGACCTCGGTGCGGATATAAATGTTGGCGACGATCTGGGAGCTACACCATTACACAAGGCACTGCGATCATATCGGGATCATGGTGTTTTACGGCTATTAATCGAGCGGGGTGCCGACGTGAACATTCGCGATGCCCTGCATTCGACGCCATTACATGAAGCCTCTGAACACGGGAATCTCGATTATGTTCGACAGCTCATCGACCTCGGTGCGGATATAAATGCCAGCGACAAGCAGGGAGCTACCCCATTACACAAAGTATTGCAATCTGGGAGACTCGATATTGTGGGGCTATTGATCGAGCAGGGTGCCGACGTGAACACTCGGGATGCCTGGCATTCAACGCCATTACATGAAGCCTCCAAATATGGGTACCTGGATGTTGTTCGACAACTCATCGATTTCGGTGCGGATATAAATGCCAGCGACAAGCAGGGAGCCACCCCACTACACCGGGCATTACAATCTGGGAGACTCGATGTTGCGGGTCTAATGATCGAGCGGGGTGTTGACGTGAACAATCGGGATGCCCGGCATTCGACACCACTACATGAAGCTTCGGAACATGGGGATCTCGGTTATGTTCAACAACTCATCCGGTAAGGGTCATCGCGGGGGCGTTCCGCACAACGCCCCGCGAACCCCTTCACCATCTCCTCACCATCCTCCCGATGGACCTCAGGTTAACCATGCTCGTACAGAACACAGCCTTCAGACTCTACAAGGCGTCGAAGAAAAGTCAACTCCTCAGACGCCTAGGAGGAGAATGGCACGCAGCACCTGAGGACGAGCCCCTGCCCACCCCCAATAACGCACGAGCCCGAACCACACTCCGTGCACTAGCAGCGCGAGTATCAGTAAAGGGCCCACGCATAGAAGCTTTCCCGGAGATCCCACCGGAAGCACCGTCGTGGAATGGCAGAGTCATACGCTCCCCACCGAACGACGCTCGCAACTACAGAACCGAGACCGAGAACCTAGTCGGTCAATGCAAAAACGGAGAAGGCATCAACATCTTCACGATGGGAGCCTACTCGAACAGAAACCGACTAGACGGCACACAACTCGGGGCAGCGTCCGCGGTCCTATACCACCAAGGACGTGACTGGAACCACACAGAGCAAATCTTTGGGGAGACAGTCACCGAAAATGACGCTGCGTTACGTTCTTTCTTACCAGCGCTCGAAATCCTCACCGATTTCCTAGCCACGCAGGAACCTGACGTCCAACTAAGGACAGTCATCACGACCCCATCAAACTTTGCGATTGGCAAAGTCCTTAAGGCCACACCGCACGAGGAGCAAAACATCTCCATCGAATGCCTAAATAAAATAGGTGAGCTCATGGACGCTCACCCGAACCTAAACATCCATCTGCTGTGGCTCCCCAGGAAAATCCCGTTCGTGGGCTTCAAACGGGCAAAACAACTTGCCCTTGAAGCCATACGCACGGCCCTCCCAAACCCAGATGACGAACCCGACACCATCAAAAACCAAAAGAAGAAAACAAAAGAAAACGCCATAGCGACGTGGTCAGACCGCTGGCACACGATGCCGCGGACCTCCCTCGCATACCAGACGGCCCTCACCCAGCCGCCCGATGGCAAACCACACCCCACCTTCCTCGCGGGAAAGCAACAAGCTAAGTTCCCTCGAGCACTCCACTGCACTTTGTACCGGATCATCACCGGACACGCATTTATAGGAGCATATACCCAACGGTTCTACAACCGACACACACCAGACCAAATAGCCTGCACTTGCGGCGAACCAGTCCAGACAGTAGAACACGTTCTACTCAACTGCCCAGAACACACCGCCGCGCGCCGCAAACACCTCACGGTTGGCGGCCGCCTCCGAAACCTCCCACACCACTTCAACCACCCGAAGCGTGTCAGCGCACTCCTCTGTTACCTGAAGGAAACCGGAGTATGCGCGAAGCCAAGGACGGAGTGGGAGCCAGGATGAGCACGGCATAGATACACGAAACACAGTCACCGGGTCGCACACACAACCCACATAACCACCACCCCCCTTTATTCCCTATCACAACCCCAGTCCAATCACGACTCATTATATACCATACACGCCTAAGCTCAATACGTTAACTACGTGACCGCCTCTGTACTACGTCTGTACGCGCCGCGGAATATAAATTCGGAAAAAAAAAAAAAAAGTTCAACAACTCATCGACCTTGGTGCGGATATAAACGCCGGCGACAAGCAGGGAGCCACCCCATTACACAAGGCACCGCGATCTTGGAATCTCGGTGTTGTACGGCTATTAATCGAGCGGGGTGTCGACGTGAACCAGCTGGATGCCCGGCATTCAACGCCATTACATGAAGCTACCGAGTATGGGAACCTTGATATCGTTCAACGTTCAACAACTCATCGATCTCGGTGCGGATATAACCGCTAGCGACAATCAGGGAGCCACTCCATTACACAAGGCATCGCGATTTCGGAAACTCGATGTTATACGGCTATTAATTGCGCGGGGTGCTGATGTGAACACTCGCGATGCCCGACATTCGACGCCATTACATGAAGCTTCCGAACGTGGATATCGCGATGTTGTTCAACAACTCATCGACCTCGGTGCGGAGATAAACGCCAGTAACCGTCTTGGGATCACCCCATTACACAAGGCCCTACAATTTGTGAAACTCGAAGTTGTACGGCTATTAATCGAACGGGATGCCAACGTGAACACGAGGGATGCCGGAGACACCACGCCATTACACACAGCTTCGAAACGCGGGTTTCTCGATATCGTGGTGATGCTTCTCAACCACGGTGCTGACCTGAACGCTTGTGACAGTCAGGGAACCTCCCCGCTTCACATAGCAACGCAGTATGGTAGGGTTGACGTCATGCAATTCCTCCTTAATTCTGGTGCCGATATGAACGCCGGCGACCATCGAGGTGCTACTCCATTGCACACCGCATCACGATACGCCCAATCTGTCACCCTCCGACTATTACTCGAATACGGAATGCCTTTGAACGCGCGTGATGCCAACGGTTCGACGCCGTTGCATCACGCCTCCATATACGGGCACGTCAATATCGCGCAACAACTCATCGACCTCGGCGCGGATAAATTGGCTTTCGACAACGAGGGGGCATCTCCGTTACATGTGGCATCACTTTACGGGAATACGCAAGTTGTTCAGCTGTTACTTCACACTTCCGTGGACCCGAACATCCGGGACGGCAAGGGCTCAACGCCGCTTCACCAAGCCTCGAGGATGGGCCGTACTAAGATCGTCGAGGAGTTGCTCCGGTTTGGTGCAGACATGAACGCTCAGGACAAAGATGGCTCACCTCCGTTGTGGGAAGCATTATTAAACGGCCATACGGCGGTTGTAGAGCTCTTACTTGGGCCTCGCGCGGACGCGATGGCAAGGAACGATGCCTCCCAGACCGCACTGCGTCTAGCGGTGCTTAAAAGAAACTGCGAGGTCGTGCGGCTCTTGCTCTCGTATGGCGCGGGCTCTAATGCCCGAGACGAGCGCGGTTGTACTCCATTGCATTTGACATCGATTTACGGACATGTTGACATTGTGAAACTGTTACTGGATCATGGCGCTAACGTGAATTCTCAAGACGTTCACCGCCAGACCCCACTCCATCTGGCAGCATTCAGCGGACACGTGGACACGATACTATGGCTGGTCCGGCATGGAGCAGATATAAACGCCAAGGACAGCCAGGATCGGACGCCATTTTCGATAGCGATAGAGACAGGAAATCGCAAGGTCGCACGATTACTCTTAGTTGCGAGACAACGGGTAAGGTCTTTGTATACGTTTACTTATGTGATGTTAATCCCAAACTACTAGTAGCAAGTCCCTAGCAATCCACTCCGTCAATCCGGATGAGTGATAGAAATACTGTTAGCTGGGTTGGAAGATAATAAACATATAATTGGTCCTGCCACCATAATGGATGTGATTGTGGAAGAGATGAGAGGAACGGGAACGAAGTCAGGGGATTGGAAGAGCGACACAGTAGCCTCAAAGGCCTCAAACTCGATTATTTAGCTGACTAAGGATCATGATACTACCCTCCAGAATTGAGAAAACTTATCTACTACATAGAATTTCTCATAGAGTTACCTCAACGGTCAATTCAAGCTATCCGGCGCGTAGTATTAAGGTATTAACGCCCTTCGAAAGACCTTATAACGTGTAGCGATATAACAAATTCATAAGCACAATTCAATTTCAGTCAGGCATCCGATAAAGTAGCAAAGATCCAACATAGAACAGGAAGAACGCGAATTACGTATGGTGTTAGTGACGAGGATGACCACCACCATCATTACTCATGGCCCTGGCTATTAAATTAGTGGACACCCCTGTTGTGAGGTTATAAGGTCGTTTCCGCGATCCATCAATTTTGTCAGAGCTTGGTCGCTCACTGCCATGGTAAATCATATCAGACTGGGGTTTGCTACATCATTAATATTGTACCGTGGATCCACGGTGAGGCCTGTGAGGAATCGTCGAAGGTCCCAGTCGGAACTTATTGATGCGGAACCGTAGATCTGCCAGCCATGGATCTGGTCGGCAGACCTCATTGTATGCTCATTAATCGATATGATACGGCAACGTAAGCGCCTAAGCCTGGCTGGTTCGGAAAATGGTTCGACTCCAGGAACATGACCGTGTTCGACTCCGTGATGCGATGACGCTCGGGTAGTGCTCGGGTCAGCTGCGATCCGCTGTGTAGTGTTACGGTATATTTCACTTTCCAGTATAAAGAAATTCCGGAGCAATACAGTAGAATAGCAGAAGCAGGTCAACGGATCACCAGCATCGTTATGAAGTAGAAAAGAATCCCAAATTTACCTGTGCATCACGACACCGCCCCTTGACGGGACGCAGTTGCCGTGTTTGGGGACTATTCGATGTTTTTATAGGCAGGCAGACTGGCTATTATTATCTTCGAACCAACGCCCATAATGTCCAAGGAACTGGGCACACTCGTCATCGTCGTCCTCAAAGCCCAGCATCTCATCGACAACCACACCTTTTACAAGCAAGATCCCTACGTCAAGCTCTCCCTAAGCGGTGCGACAAAGAACACTCCCGTGGATCCCAAGGGCGGACAACACCCTGTCTGGGATGCTGAACTTCGCTTTCCCATCTCAAAGGACCCATCGAAGAGCAACAGAACCCTCAATGTTTCTGTCTTCTCGGAAGAGAAGAAAGAAGACGAACTCCTTGGCGAAGCAACTGTCGATATCACAGATACCCTCAAGTCTGGCGAATTTGATGGTGCGCCCGCAGTTCTCTCTCCCAGGCTGTTATGTCTCAACATCGGATAGATTGGGTGCCATTGAGTCTCAAGGGTACCCAGCGCGGAGATGTTTATCTTGAGATGACCTTTTTTGCGGCTGGTCCTGCCCCCCTGACACGGCGTCCATCCAAGTTCACGAGTCCTGCTGAGAGGCTCGCGCGTCCCCAGCAACCCGCTGCCCAACGACCTCAGCGGGTGGTATCCCAACCATCGCCTTCGCTTCTTATCCCCGGGGCCCAGGTTTCACAGACCTACTCACACGATAGCCCTAGACAAGGCCGCCCGAAAATCCAGCAGGTGCCGTTACCTGGCGCCTGGCCTGGGCAATCGGCTCAACAACGTCAACAAGCGCAACCTGTAACGCCTTCCCACCTCAACAGACCAACCTCAAGGAGCGAAGACGCTCCTTTACCGCCACTCCCCCAGGCTACAGCAGAGCCGACAGGAAATCATGTGCCGTCGATTCTTCGTCCTGGCGGACCTTCGCACCGGACACCCTCCCCTTCCTTTGCTAATGGTACTGCGGATCATCGTCGCATCTCGCCTAGTGGTACAGATGCGAATGCGTATTCTCATCCCCATGCCACCCATCAAAATACACCATCATTCCCTGCACCACCGGCCGACATCCGCTCGTCACCGCAGCCGCAGCCACACGTACACCAAGTCTCCTCGTATCCGACACAAGCGACTCCCGAACATATCGGATTCTCATCAGGCGGATATGCAACTACGCAGCCTTCCCCTCAAGCACAGCCTGAGCTCACACATGCTCAATATCCTTCACAATCGCCCTCACCGCCACAGCAATGGCAGCAAGTTCAACATAGCCTCCGGCAGCAAGCACAGTCTCCCTTAGGACAACATGGGGGCCATGCCTCCCCTCGCCCACCTGATAGTCATTCTGCTCAGTCGTACGTGACACCTTCTGGTCCTACGTTGTCTGGCCCATCATATGTCGCGACTTCAAGCCCTGCACCACCCTCTCACTCATACATCACGCCTCAGACCGCTAGCCCTCCGACCTTATCAAACATTACGACCCAAGTCCCTCCCCCAGCCCTACATGCTCACCCATACACCGCGAGCTCGAGCCCTGTGGTGTCTGCCCGACCCCCGGTCACTAGCCCAAGCCCTAGCTCTTCTGCTCCCCCTGCTCCCCCTTACTCGAGTTCCGTTCCTTCGGCTCAAACGTATGCAATAGTCCCTGCCCACTCCCCCCCGCCATATACGAATCCTTCTCCTGGTGTCCCACCAGCTCAACCATACGTCTCGCCTGGGAGCTCTGTTTTATCTCCTCATCGCCCGCCCTCTCAACCTCAGGCTACTGCGCCTTCCCCTTCTGTCCAGCCATACATCTCGCCACCAACCCCCGCATTCCCGATGCCAACGTCCCCTCCTCCCATACATCCATATGGCTCGTCGTATGCGCCCCCGCACGCCCCCTCTTTTCCCGCGCCATCCTTCCCTGTACCGCATGCCACCCAAGAATACTTTGACACTGTCAATGCCCCGCCATTCTCCCCTCACGACGAACCAGGTTTACCAGATCCTTACTTACAGAAGCGCTATCAGACACCTCTTCCTCTTCCGGCGGGCGCTCCACAGCCACAACGCTCTGAGCCACATGTAAGACCAAAGCCACGGCAGTCGCATCCTGCCCCAGCGGCCCCGGCCCAGGTCCCTGCCCTTGCCCCTGCCCCTGCCCCAGCCCCGGCCCCGGCCTCGGTGAGCACTTGGCGAGACCGGGGTGAGGATGAAGACGAACGCGCCGCACGTGAGTGGCAGCGTTTAGAAGAGGAGAACGCGCGCGTGCGCCGTGAGCAGGAGGAGCGGGACGCCGAGCTGGCGCGAACGCTTGATATGGAACTCAACGCGGAGGACTCGCGTCGTCGCCCTTCGCCGGTGCCACCCTTGCGCGCGGGCACAGGGGGGGATTCTGACGACTGGTAGGCCATGCCACAGCAGAGGGCTGAAACTAGCAAGACGTTGGTTTGAACCGTGTGTGGTGAGTACGGAAGCGAATCGACGCGTGAAGGAGCAGCAGTGTAATAATGGTCCCTGTGCTTTTGATATCATACCTTTGCTTCGATTTGTTGCTGCACGTTTCGGGCGGACTGATTGTAGTGTTAGCGTCATAGTACAGTACTGTAGTTCTTAACTACACTCATAACATAAGATCTACCACATGTCTGTGATTTACTTAGTACGGGCTGTGCCAATCAATGGTCAAGCTATATTTATATATCATCCATCATTTCTCACTGGGCTTACAAATTACTCTTACAATGACAATGTGACTGTGATCCGGCCGCTTCATTGTCAACGGTGTATTGCCGCATGAGACGTGGGCACTGTAGCACAGGGCCACCAAAAGTATTGGTCATATATAATACGTAATATTGAGCGACCACCGTGGCGCGAAGCCGCAGGGCAATTTGCCTCTATTTTTATCTTCGAACAGGTTGTACACAAAGAAAATGGAGCACGTTACGAACCCCAGAAAATTTCCCTCCACAAAAAATATGTTTTTCTCGCATATCTTGATTTTCACTTTCCCTTCGTCTCTTCTGGCCGATAATGAATCAAGTTTGGGAAGGGTTCGTAAACCGACTAGGGAACGTTCGTATCGAGAAAAGAAAACGAGAACGAGAACTAAGCACGACGCGGAAATGAGAAAGTCCGAAACGAGGAGAACTGACCTCGCGATACACGCCCTCCAGTTTCATCCTGATGAGACACTTCCCCGGAATGCTCCTCGCTGTGTCATCCATCCACGCCGACCAGAGCCACGATCCATCGGGAATCTCCCGCGTGAGATGCTCGCGCACGACGGACCACGCGTTGTCACTGCCGCCGGCGCCGTGCAGACGCAGGACGCGCGCGAGACGCTGAAGGTGGTTGTGCACGAGCGTGTGGTACAGCTTCTTTGCGGCCTCCTCGCGCGTCGACGTGACGACGCAGTGCCCCGGGAGAAAGGCAAACTCGGAACCGGTGGTGGACGCGGCCAGCGTTGCGGGATGTACGCGCAGCCCGCCCATGTCGCGCAGGACGAAGCCCGTCGGCGTCAACGTGGAACGGGAGAGGCGCAGCAGCGTGTTCTGCGGGTGCGCTTCGAAGGCGACGCCGTTATGGAGCAGGGGCGGGATGACGGCCGCTAGCAGGAGGCGCGAGTACCTATTTTATTTCATTTTAGACCCGGGAATACTCAGTCCATCATCAGGGAGGTTAAGCCGAGGATAGGGAACGTACTCGCGGAAGAAGACCAGCCGCTTTTCCTGTGTGTCTAGACCTAAGATGTGTTGCACCACGGGGATGCCTGCTCGCAAACCCGAATGGCCCGTCTCAAGGAGCGCTGCGCATATGATCACTGCCTCTGACTTGTCTGGCCGATACTGTCTCCTGATCACGACAGTGAAATGTTTGGCGACGTCGGGGTCGAGACTAGCGCCCTCCGCGTCCCGTGAGCAGACTGCGCTGGCGACCTCCTGTTCTATCGTCAAAATGCTCGGATCGATGGCTAGTTTGGGCACGACGTCCTTTGAGAATCGCGGGCCAAAGTCGGCGGTATAATGCGTAATGGTGCGGAGCGCGGAGGATATTCGGATGCCAACTGAGAGTTTGAGCGCGATGTCTGGAACAGCAGGAAAGACGACAGTTCTGCAGAAGATTCAGTTCATGGGTTTAACGGAGTCGTGACTGGCGGACGTACCGAATGCTTGCCTGCGCAAGGGAAGGGACGCTGAATTCATCCAAAATTTCCATGTCCGGATACTTGGCGCGAATATTCGCAACTTGCAGATCATATACAGGGACGATGACGTATCCATCCCGTTCTGGAAGTGGTCTCCCTGAGGCGCGTGTAGCCAATTCTGTGATGGAACGAATCTCTGACTCAAAAGGCCCTAGAACGTCGAACCTCGAGCGTTGCACAAAAGCGAAACGGATTCGTGGATGTCTCCAGTCCCTGTTCTGTGGGTCTTGATGCGGGAGGGGCGGGACTGCGTGACGGGCTCTGTGCATCTGTCCCATGAAGGATTAGCGCGCGGCACATTGGTTCTGGAGAAAAGAAGAGCCCACCGGGTGTGTTGGATGGCCTTCAATGACGGACTGCTCCCACTCAATTTCCGTGGAGAACAGTGTAGGACAATCCGGAGGATTTTCGTATACCGCTCCTGAAAAAATTAACGTGAGCTTCATGAACCACTCATTGCTGCATTAACTGGGACTCCGCACTTTGCCACACATATGAACTAGAGAGTTCCTCCGCAAGGTTAGTGTATACATCGTGACCCATCATGACATTTGATGCGAATTTTCTCCACCAGTGGAGCGGATTTCGGTTCAGCACCAGAACAGGAGAACCCCCAAGCTGCCATGGAGGAGGTACGAGACAAGAAAGTATGGACTCTTGGAGTTCGCGCTAGCAAAGGTTAGTAAGTACGCCTGTATAGGGCAATAATAAATGGGACCATACATATTCAACCAAACCAGCTTCTCGGGACGAAAGTTCAAAGATGGAAGGGATCATGTCTAGCGGGTCTAGAAGCCATACAGGCCTTCCATGTCTGGTAAGTGTTCCAGAGAACACAGGTTCTTGGTGCAAAGGAAGGATAGCAAATACGTCCGCAGGGCGCAACGACCTAGTGAGGACGGGATGTTCGCCCATAACATGTGTGGATAGGATGATACAAGCCCCACATGCTTCCTCCGAGTGTATAGGGACGTAAAAGGCTCGGAGCAAGGATTCTGTTACGATGCTTGCGAGAAGGCGCGACGCAACGGCGAATTCTGCCCTCTCAGAGGGTTGAAGTTGCGACGACAGGGTCCACGTGGGAGCAGAATGTGGAGAGAAGGGCGGGGGGTTGCTAGAGTTGTCCTCCTCTGGTTTGCGCATTCCAAGGATGTTCAATGTCATGGGGGAAGTCGGAAAGAGAAGGAGAGGAGGTTGGGAGCGGACCAGGGTGCCTTGTCGAACCCGGTCGGATTTGAGATACACAGCACGACTGGTCAAGACTTGAAACAAGTAGCAATGGCTGGATTCTGGAGTGTGGCGAGCAAGGGAAGGGTACTCTGCTAGACCTGGGGAGGGGGGGCGCACGCACTGCATCGAAAGGCATGTGGGAGGATTTATGGAATGACAGTATAAACTTTGAAAGCTGCCGTTGCGCCCTGATTCGTCATGCCATCACTGTGACACCCGAAACGTCTATATACCCGAGACGGAGTGTAGATATCTCCAGTAAAACCTGAAGTTGACCGTTCAGCCGTATCACATTTTGTGTCAGTTCCCACATTATGCCATATCTGATAAGATCCAGGGTCCAGCGATGCGTTGAATGAGAACAATTATTACACTAACCGTCGACTCAGGTTACTCAACTGTGGTGTCTTTGATTGCCGCGGATGGTCAAGTGTAATGTGGTGGGGCTAGAATATTACGGTACCCGTCACTCAATTATAATCATGTCTCGTCAGAACTGCCGGGGACACCTCGATCCGTACTAATTGCAAGTATGCGTCGCGCTGGCTCACAAGTCTGCAGCTCATCGACCCACTTTCATAACCTATCTTAGGGTTGAAGCATGATTCTACGGATCTTCTAACTTAACGACAGTGGGAAACTTGAACATCCTTTCCTTCTCTGCCTTTCGGGCGGCGATGCGCCCATGGGGAAACATTGTTCTCGGTCATTCTAAAAATACTCTTCGGCGTCACGGAGTAGACCTGCCGAACTGGATTTACGCATGGTAATAGCGAAGTTTTCCTCTTTCAAAGGATTAGTGTGCGGTCAATAGGGTCATAAGATGATGGCCCTTGTTATCTGATAACGACCGTGATTGTCGGACTCGCTAAAACAAAGTTCACAAGTTCACATACGACATACGTAAAGGCTTCGTTGCGCAGCATAAGCTTCAGTACAGTACGGGCAGAAACCTCCCAGCTGTCCCATGGCAGAGACGCTCCTAGCCATCGTCCTGGTTACTTCTTCCGCCAATGGACGTAGTCTCATATGCCGTTGGCCTCCCTCACCGCAAGCCTCGCCGCGCCTGGCACGGCCGCGTCCAGGTGTGAGCTACTACGACCCGGATCCATACGACAATCCATGGCGCTCGGCCAACTCCAAGGACGGAGTCCTCGACGACGTCGGAAAAGCGCCTCGCGCGCCACAACGTACGCACGACGAATGGGAATACATCTGGCAGCGCCCACGCGCAGCTCGCGACAGCTCCCACTCGATGTCACGTTCAACCTCGCACTCGACGCCCTCAGGGCGCGCGTCGCCCATCAAAGACGGTGGTGTCGGTATCGGTGGCAGCGGCAGCGGCGGTCCCGGTGGAGGTGGAGGCGCAGGTGGTGGCGGCGGTGTTGGCGGCGGTGGTGTCACGGTGATGTACGACGGGGACATGGACTCGCAGGCGGTGGATGCGCCGCTACAGGACCAGTACGGTGCGCTGTTCGGCTACTCGGCCGAGTTCTTCGCGGGTCTGCTGCTCCCCAAACGCGCGCTCTGCCACAGGAAGTTCGAGCTCGCAGTCGACGACCTCTTCTTCGTCGGGCACCCCGTCTGCGCGGACGACGACGGCACGTGGCGCTTCAAGCGCGAGAAGGACGCCCGCGGCCGCGGCGCGCATAAGCGGCGGGCCTCTGCGTCCGCGTCTGTGTCCGCCGACGACGTCGACATCTCGTCCTCTACGGAATTCGACTCGCCCGCCGTGCAGGAGGGTTATAATGGTAATGGGACATCGTCGCCGCTGCCGCTGCCGCCGCCACTGCCAATGCCACCCCCGGCTTCGTCGTGGTTGGAGACGTTCCACGTCGCGTTTGTGCATCAGGTGCCCAACCCGTCGTCGCAGGCCTCCGGGAACATCGGCAGATACTTCGATATCATCTATCAGCAGGTCGCTTTCACGCTTACGGCTGTACTGTTCCAGGAGCAGGTCCTGTCGAACTTTGTTGAACAGGAATGCGATGTCTTGAGTGCGCTCAAGGATGAGTTTGCGTCGAAATGTGCGTGGCGTCCGTTCATTCTGCTACCATGGGGCTCATCCGCCCTTTTTTTCTCAGCTAGGACATACGAAGAGTACATGGATGAGGCGTTGTTGGTTTCCTCCGTCGCGCCTGCCATGAAAGCCTTATATGAGGCCATCAAGTCGCGCTCTCTCGCTCATCTGACGATCCATAACATCCCTCTGGAACTGCAACTCCCGCCGCACCTCGACACGCTCCTGCACAGCACAGACGATGAGGATTTCGCAGAGAACGACGAAGTGGACTTGTCGGTTGGCCTTAGCACATGGGGCCGTGGGTTTACTGTCGCATCGCATCTTCCACCCCTAGAACCATGGAGGAGCCTGCTGCTCTTGGAAGGCCCTGATGACCCTGGACGTCAGTGGATGGACGTATATGCCGCAATTCGCGGGACAAACGTGCGAGACGAGGACAAATTGCTTGCTGAGCAGTTGATCAAGTTTCTCGAAATATTAGACGTGACGCTGTCGTATGTCCGATCTTGCCTAGCTGGTTGTCGCGGGAATATTGTGCTGAATACTGGCGTCTAGATTAGTAGACGTGGCAAGTCTCTTGGATTGGGATCTCGAGGCACAAGTGTATCCTATTGTGCGATGGCTTGTACATCATCGGCGTGCTAAAATTGTCGACATGGTTCACCGGGGTCTTAAGACGGTCTTTACATTACCCATCAAGATCGAAACTCCGTACGTCCTTGTCTCTAAAATGCGCAATATATCCCCATAGAATCATCTAGGCTCAAAGACCTGGCGAAGGAATTCCGACAGGCTTTCCCAGACCCCTCCATCCCTCAACTACCACAACTACTCGCTACCATTTCCGGGGCTTCGTCAAGTCATTTTTACGCGACGGTGGTAAAGTCGAAGGACAAGATACCGATGTTTCACGAGGTCGTCCGATGGATGCTACAACGAGACTTGCTTATCACCCTACGTCTACGCGTGCGTATCGTGGTTCCCGGTGAGTTGAAAGCTAGGGTCCGCCACCGGAGGCAAGAGTTGCGTGAAAGTGGATGGCGCAAAGGGGAAGATGATGAATTCCACACGCGAAGACACAAATCACGCGTGGATAGTGGAGAAAGTGAGAGCGACCTTGGGCTGTTCGATGCGCCGTGGTTCCCTCGCCGCGGTCCGGGCTTACAGAACAATGGCACCAGCATTGGTGAGGTCATCGAGCCGCCGATCCCCGAAGAGGGGATTGGGTTTGATGAAGAGTTGGAGGATGACGACACGGATACAGACTCGGCGAGTCGAAGAGAGGATGAGGACGAGGAAGATGAGGACGACGACCACGAGACGTCGATTCTGGCCGATCCCAGGCGAGCAACTTCCGTTCAGCGACGGTGGCTGCAGGCCATGTCGGAAGGGAAGGACGAGCTTGTTGCGCGGCGATTTGACCAGTTCGTTACTCTTTGCAGTTATATAGGTGATTCGGGGCTGATAGAACGGTTCAAAGGATCAACCAATACTTTGACGGCAAGTGCACGGACGACGAGATACTGTTCCGGGCGGAAATATCCAGGAGGCAACTGCGAGAAGTGTTACACGTGTATGATGAATACGTGAGTGTAGACCTCTGAACCGTAGCTCGCGATTGCTGACTCGAATCTATAGTTACAGACGTTCCTGCATCCAACATGAGTGCATGTAATATATTACTAGTATTGGATACCCAGGTTAGCGAGCTGGTGGAGGAAATAAATAGTGGAAAACCAACATGGTCTAGCTTAAGGTGACGGGGATCTCCGACGGCGGGAACGGTGGGTATCATTTCTATGTCTTGGCGAGCGAGATCGTGAGGTTCGTCGGCGGGTGGATGATGGGCCAGACTCCATCGTCATACTCTCACGCTTATCGTCCAATCTCCCTTTTGAGCGGCGTAATCGTCTCATATCATCTACTTCGTCTTCCACGCCCTCTCCATCACCGCGTTTGAACGACTCATCCAACGAGGTGGCTGGTTGGTCCGCCGCCTTCTCCTGATTGCGCTTCCACATGAGTTTCTTGAGACATCGGGGACACAGCACGACCTTAACGAGCGCGCTTTTTTGTTTCCCGTGTTCCTCGTAGGCAAAAGGCAGCTCCAAAGTGTTTAGATGAACGGTCGTATCCTGATTGTTATGGTGTTTGCAGCGAGTGTTGCCGCATGTGTTCTCTCCTGCCCCAGATAACACTTCCGCCTCGGTCCGCCAACGAAGGGCAAACTGCGTGAGGTGTAACATGTCAGTAACGGGCTTTGGGGGGAATGAGATGTCGAGCGGAGGATCGCGCGTACATTTCCAGACTTGTAGTGCTTAAGATCGCAAACTGCAAACTCGCGGAAGAGGGTGTCGTAGTATTTTTGAGCGAGTTGATCATTCCACGAGGCACTATGTAGCTCTGCTGCGTCGTCCTCTTCTTGGTCTTCGCGTAGGAACTTGTGAGAAGCCTTGAGGATGTCGAATTCTGTGGTGACCGATGTAGATGATGAGGGCTTTGGATAGAGCGACATTGAGTTTCGGGGGAAGGTCTCGACCGTGGGATGGCGTCAGAGGGACGGATAAGGTCTAGTCAGCCAAGCGTCTAGTTGAGCGCCTCCGACGTCAGACACTTCCCAGGGCGAGGCGGCCGACAGAAAGACACGTTCTCATTTCCTCTCGGATCTCAACCAACCCACAAACCCCTCAAACCATGACCAGCCCAACTCGACCCGTCAACATCGTCAGTCCGCGCTTTTCGCCAGCAGCGGCCGGCCTCGGCACTCCTGGCAGTCGCAGGGGTGCAGGGTCTCCCGCCGCGGCCGGAACCCCATATTCTGGCACTGGCACGCCGGACCTACGTAGCCTTCGCGCTCAATACTTCGGCACTCCTCCTCTCCCGAATATCCCTCCCCGAACGGGGACGAGTACACCCCGCGGTGGACCCTCCTCGTCTACCGACCCTCTCGGCATCCCGCGTGGTGGAACTCCCCGCCCTGTACCCTCCATAAGTGGTATCAGTGCCCGCCGCCCCGCCGTCATTGGACTCGGTATCGATGACATTCCCCAGCCAGACCCTACTACCGACGTCGACAGCACTTACGAGGAGGACAAGGTGAAAGTACTTCGCAAGCATCTCGTATCGCGCGAGGAACGGCAAGGCAATAACAACGATGGCTCCGAAGGCGTGCCCTCGCGAAAATCCTCGATTGCGAATCTCGCTCTTGAAGCTCAAGAGGACTCTGAGGCTTTCCCTGTGCCCTATCATACTCCAGGTGCAGACATCACGTACGTGGAGTCTACTCGGATTTGGCACAGCATTTTCCGTTCTGAGGTTGCTGCCCCATTCTTAGGCACGGTATATACAAGTGGCAGCAAGATCAGAGTCGACAATTGCGCCCACGCTCAGTGTCGTTTTCGGGCTCTACAGGGATGACGCCAGATCCCGCATTCGAGCACATCCACGAGCCTGGCGGATTCCGCCGGAACTACGTGTTGCTTCAAGGGTCCGCAGGCGAGGAAAGCGAACCGCCCCGAATACTCAACAACTTTATCGACTTTCTGTACATATTCGGCCACTTTGTGAGTCGTCAACTTTATCACAGTATCCTATTAACATCCACTAGGCGGGAGAAGACCTCGAGGAGATTGAGGAGGAGGACGAGGAACAGCTGCCTGATGACGTCGAACGACTATTCAACCAGCCCTCTGGGTCAGAGCACGCGTCCGCGCTGCAAACGAGTCAGGAAGCCGCGCAGAGTTCCTTGACACGGATCCTCCATCGAACGCAGCAGCCAAAGTCGGCCGTCACTGAGGCATCCCCGCTCCTCCCGCGTTCCTCTTCGCTTCAACGCTCGCGCATAAGGCGACGCCGAGGAAGCGTCAGCCATGGAGACGCGACTGTCGGCCAGGCAGTGTTGATGGTACGTCATCGCCACTTTTTTCACGCTTGGATCGTGTGACCACTTTTTTTTTGTAGCTCTTGAAGTCATTCGTCGGGACTGGGGTCTTGTTTTTGGGAAAGGCGTGAGTCTTACTGCAATACCCATCGCCCATCCGTTGGCTGATTTTTCGCATCAGCTTTTTCAATGGCGGACTCTTGTTTTCTGCTCTGATGATTGCCGGCATCGCTCTCATCTCCCTATACTCCTTTTTACTTCTCGTTCAGACCAAGTTTGTCGTATCGGGGAGTTTCGGAGGTATATCTGCGTCCTCCCGTTGTGATCATACTGCCATTTCTAACCTGTTTTTAGATCTTGGCGGGACGCTTTATGGCCCATGGATGCGCTACTCGATTCTCACGTCCATCGCCATCTCGCAAATCGGCTTTGTCTCAGCATATACGATTTTCGTCGCGGAGAACCTGCAGAGCTTTGTCTACGCTGCATCGCGTTGCACTTCGTTTATCCCAGTTCAATATCTTATCCTCATGCAATTAGTCATTTTCCTACCCATGGCGCTTATCCGGAATCTCGCGAAGCTTAGCACGACGGCTCTCGTCGCGGACGTATTCATCCTTGCAGGTCTCATCTACATCTTTGGGAGCGAATTTGGAGTCATTGCCCAACGTGGCATTGCCAAGGTCGACTTGTTCAACCCAAAGGACTTCCCACTGATGATCGGGTATGTGGCTTTGCGATCGGCAGCTATGTGTAGCCTGACGTCACGTCGTTTATAGCACCGCTGTCTTCTCGTTCGAAGGCATAGGCTTGGTAAGGATAGATACCACCTTCGTAATGTCAAAGTTTGATCCGTCTTGTAGGTCGTTCCGATCACCGACTCGATGCGAGAGCCACACAAGTTCCCCGCGGTACTTTCTGGCGTCATGATCTTCCTCCTTTGTGAGTCCATTCAAACTTTATTGAGGATTACCTCTCAGACGACCTTTTAAAAGTCCTCTTCGGCGGTGCCGGCGCACTCTCCTATCTCACGTTTGGGTCGGAAATCAACACGGTCGTTATCAAGAACCTTGACGCTTCGTCACGCCTAACCCAAGCCGTGCAATTCCTCTATTCACTCGCGATTCTGCTTTCCGTCCCACTCCAGCTCTTCCCTGCTGTGCGGATCATGGAGAACGGTCTTTTCACTCGAAGCGGGAAGTTGGACTGGAACGTCAAGTGGCAAAAGAACATGTTCAGGTTCTTTGTTGTCCTGGGCTGCACAGTAATCAGCTGGGCTGGTGCGAAGGACCTTGACAAGTTCGTCGCCCTCGTGGGAAGTTTCGCTTGGTAGGCGTCATACCTCCGTCTTCCGGTCATGATCAACTCCGGCTGATCCTCGCGACCCTTGTAGCGTGCCGCTTTGTTACGTTTACCCGGCGATGCTCCATTACAAGGCATGTGCCCGTACTTGGAAGCAAAAGGCCGCGGACATCGCCCTTGGCATCTTTGGTGTTGTGGCAGCCATCTATACGACCATCCAAACAATAGCTGTGAGTAATGCTTACTTTCTCACCTTGTGGATCGTCTGATAACATCGCTGGTAGCTCATGGCACAGCCGGAGCTCCCTGCTTCACCAATTGGGAACTGTGATATTCGACGTTTTTAGATTTCTGGGTTTCTTATGGACAATGTATGGGTATTTGATTCTGTGCAAATAGTAGAATGTTTACTTTACAAGTACTGCCGATGCTCTAAATATACATTTGATATTACTGCCTTTACGCATCTCGTTGGGGATTTATGACTACACAATAATTCAATTCGGCCATGTGATAAACTATACATACACACCATCCCTCGGCTCTCGATTCTCCGGGACATACAGTAACATTCCGTCTGGCCTGTCACGGGCAGGCGCCTCATCCTTTACTTTTGTTCTTACAGCAAACTGCCACTATGTCCAATAATCTCAAGGAATTTACAAGAGAGGAAGTACACCAAGTGCGTGATTCGTCTCATGACTACAAGATCGTTTGCTGATGCATGGTCGTCACAGCACAACAAGGACGGAGACCTAGTCAGTACCATACCCAACCGTCACGACCCCACCGTAAAAAATAGCGCCACTCACACGCTCCCCCTACCCCCATCCCACTCTCTTTTTCGCAGTGGGTCATCGTAGACGCCAAAGTCTACGACCTATCCCGCTTCGCCAACTTGCACCCGGGCGGGCGCGCCGTCCTCGTCGACAGCGCCGTCGCGGGCCAAGACGCGACAGAGGCGTTCTACGGCCTCCACCGACACGAAGTCCTCGAACGACCGCAGTACGCTCGACTCCAGATCGGCGTCCTCCGCGGCGAGCAGAGCGTCATCACGGGTCGTGTCGTCGGCGGACTCAGTAGCGTGCCTTACGCCGAGCCGACGTACCTCACTGAGGGTTTCCATAGTCCGTATTATACTGAGGTGCGTGCTTGGCGTGGTTCGCTTTGCCTTCTTCCTTGGCGTGCTCATCATCGTCCGACCGTTGTTGTTGTTGTGGGTTCTATTAGAATCATAAGGCGTTCCAGAAGGTTGTTAGGAAGTTCTTTGATGAGGTGGTGTACCCTGACGCGCAGGAGCGCGAGCTTGATGGGAAGCGACCCAGTCAAGACGTTCTTGACAAGATGGCGTACGATCGACGTTGATTCACCTCAGCGCTCGATTCTCATCGGAGTTTTGTAGCGAAGTAAATCTCCATGCCATGCGGTTGGGACCAGGGAAACACCTCAAGGGCCTCTCGCTCTTACATGGCCTTGTCAAACCTGAAGAGGTGGGTTTCATCCTTTCTTCCAACAAACGGATCTCAGCTCAGCATGAAACTTTTGCTGTCAGTTCGACTATTTCCATGAGGTGTGTGGATAATTTTGGTATTGGTAGCCACATTCTTAGGGCGAGTGGACAGCTCATCATCACTCAAGAGATGATACGAACCGGATCTCGGGGCTACTCCGATGGTACTGGGTGACTCCCTCGACTTTCTCCCTTCCCTGACTAGTCTATGTCTCAGGTCTTCTTGGTGGTAAGGTTATTGGACTACCACCAGTACTCAATTTTGGCAATCCAGAAATGAAGGCCAAGGTAATTCACGTTCCTGACAAATATCTATTACTGACTTCCTTAGATCGTACCAGAAGTGTTCACGGCCAAGAAGTTCATCTGCCTTGCAATTTCGGAGGCGCACGCAGGAAGCGATGTGCTAGGCATGAAGACTACTGCTGTTAAAAGCGAAGATGGCAAATACTGGATCATCAACGGAGAAAAGAAGTGGATCACAAATGGACAGTAAGTCACAGTTCCTGTATCTTGGGCCCCTGGTGTATTCATACCTTTCCTGTATAGCTTTGCAGACTAGTAAGAGCCAGTATCTGCTCTTAATCTGAACATGTCGTACTCACAAATAATAGTTTCACGACTGGGTGTAGAACCGAGGTGAGCCCCTCGTGTTATTTCCGCTTTCGTAGCTAACTGAGATGGATAACGCTGGGATAGGATGGTCTGACAGTGATCCTCATTCCCCGTCAGGAAGGCGTCATGACCAAGCCCATCAAGACCTCCTACTCTTCCGCTGCAGGTACTGCCTATGTCACGTTCGATAACGTCCGGGTGCCAGTGGAAAACACGCTCGGCCCCGAGGGTGGCGGGATTTTCGTTATCCTAAGTAACTTCAATCATGAACGTTGGGTGATGATCTGTGCATCGGCCCGGGCTCAGCGCGTGATTCTGGAGGAATGCTTGAAATGGGTCTCGCAGCGCAAGGCGTTTGGGAAGCCGCTCAGCTCGCAAGCAGTGGTTCGGGCCAAGTTGGCGGAGATGATTGCGCGTACAGAAGCCGTGCAAGCGTGGCTTGAGAATGTCACATACCAGATGTGCAATATGGTAAGGAGATCGTTATATTAGTTCTTCGTTGAGATTATCTGAATGGTTTTTACTCCAGTCGTACAAGGAGCAGGCGACGAAACTTGCAGGCCAGATCGCTTTTCTGAAAATGTACAGTACCCGGTGCGCGCAGGATACGGCAAGGGATGCCGTGCAACTCTTTGGTGGGCGGGGTATCACACAGACGGGAATGGGTCGCTTCGTCGAACATGTGAGTCGTCGTTTCCTGGTCGTTAGACTGTTGCGTTACTAATCCTTGTCAGTATCACCGGACGATAACATTTGATGCGATTCTAGGAGGAGGTAAAGCGTTCTATGCTGTCCCATGTCTTGTTGGTTTCTGATGCGAATTACTTGCAGCGGAGGACGTTCTGGGTGATCTCGGCGTTCGGCAAGCTATGCGCGCCATGCCCAAGAATGCACGCCTTTAGTTTTTTAGAATTTAATATTGTAACTTTGTTGTCTCCTTAGACTGTATGATCTATGTTGGGGAGTCATGGTTGTATGGTATATACTTGGTTACAAGCTGATCCTCATGCCAGGCAGGGATCCACATTTCTGAACCCCTTTGGAAGAAAACTGAAGAACGCGACTCGGACTTGTAGCAACACAAAAGCGCTGTAGAAGGCTGAAGCAATAGATTGTGTACTTGGCATATTAATGACCACATCAACTTGACGGTGTTTGACTGATTATCGAAGGATACTTTCTTCCAAGGCGCCAGTGACTTAGATACATTTCCAGCTCGATCCATAACGATCATAGGAAAGAACGGAAACTCTTTCCTTGTCAGGTTCAGTGGGACCTCTCCAGACTGGTATCCTATCATATCATTCCCACTGGTAGAGCGTGCGGCAGGTTTGGCATGGTGGGAGATTGCCATGGGTGAGTGCAAATTGTCAACAATTGAGACAGGTCGTATGTCTGTAAAACGGTAAAGACTCCGAGGCGACAAGGCTTCCATCGTTTCAATAAGATAATGTGGCGGTGAAGATGAGGGTCCCACGCCAGCGATTGACCGTGACGCTGGTGGCAGTCACAGGCTCACAGCCGTACCAGCGCTTAATCTCGGTCAGCATAGGATAGCGGGACCAGCTGTGCACTGTGCACTGGCGATGCACACATGTACTACAGTAGTACAACACGTTGCAACCGCCTCGCCCCCTTTTCCCCTTTGCCTACAGTACTGGCGTTTCTCTTCGAGTTACTAGTACATCTGACTTCCTTCCCCCTTGCCTCTTCCCTCTTGCCTTAGTGACTATGTCTTCTTCAACTCCCCAACAGAACGCATCACTCTCGAATTTCCAGGGCCTCTTCGACGCTGCTTTACGTGAATATCACGAGAAAACGGGCAAGGATATCGAGACGGATCCCCTCACTGCCAGGCTCCTACATTGCGACACCTCTGACGCGGTACTTGAAGTTCTTCAAGAACAAGCCCAGGCGTTTAACCAGTTTCGCAATGGAGATTGGAAAGTGCAGCTCATGCGCCGGCTCAGGCCGGCCGTTAATATCTTGCTTGGGCTTTCTACCAGTGGCGTCTTTGGCGAGGGGATTGGTCTTGTAAGCCCAATCAAATCGATGTGTAATGAGCTTTGCTGACATCCATTCACCATGCAGAGAGTTCCAGCCGCGAAAGCTGTATTTGCCGGTGTTGGTCTCCTACTCGCAGTGTGTATTGCGCCCCTCTCGCATGTCTGTACTTCTGACTCTCGAGTCATACAGGCCGCGAAGGGAGTTAGCTCCAGCTATGATGCACTCATCGACTTGTTCGAGTGTTTCGAACATTACTTGGGTCGTCTCAAGGTCTTGACTGAAATTCCCGCGTCTGTGGGAGGAATACTGGTTAAGATTATGGTTGAATTAATCGGGGTCCTTGCTCTGGCAACGCAACAAATAAATCAAGGGCGTTTCAGTGAGTTCGTACTTGCTTATCGTAAGCTGCACTTGACTCAGCACGACACAGAAAAATTTGCTAAGAAGCTGCTACGAGGAGAGAATGATATCGAAGCAGTACTACAGAGACTAGATCGCCTCACCGTCGAGGAATCTCGTATGACTGCAACGCAGACCATGGAGGTCGTCTATGGTTTGTTCAACAATGTGAAGGCGGCCATGGAAGGTATGGAAACACTGTTTGAAATATCCTTTACCGTGCCGAACTTTTCCCCTTTAGATGAAAAGGCATCAATGGATAGGGTACGAGAGGCCCTTGGTACGATATACTTGCGATCATAAATGGGCATAACTGACTGCAGAGTGTAGTTGAAATGCAGCAGATATCGGAGAGTTTGAACAAGATGAACCGTCCGTTATTGAATTACGTAATATCCACGAGGCGCTGAGATTAAGACTTAGGTAATCTCCTGCAAGGAAAGATCCATAAGTGGCTTTCCTCCCCGGACCCATCGATAAATCACAACACCGCTTGTGAAGTTCATCATGATGGGACTGCCGCATGGTTCCTCAAAGGTACCACCTACGAGGAATGGAAGACGAAGGGTTCGCTTCTGTGGACTCGTGGGAAACGTACGCTTCATCTATACTCTCTTACATCTCTGTAGCTGATTACCTTTGGCTTCGTAGCTGGATCGGGAAAAAGTGTATTTTGGTGCGTCATTTATCAACTAATTATCATTGACGTTGCTTATACAGGCGACTAGTTCTTCAATTATAAAAGACATCGAAAACACATGTGCTACCGGATTGGCTTCGGTCGTATACCATTACTTCGATTTTAAGGACGCTGGAAAGCAAGACCTTCGCGGGTTTCTCTCGTCTCTCTTAACCCAGCTCTGCGCCAGGTCTCATCACGGCTATGACATCCTATCGGGCTTGTATGAAGCACATGGGCATGGCCTACGACAACCTAGTGAGGTTGACCTTCTCAAATGCCTCAAGAACGTACTCGCACGCGCTGGCCAAGGCACTGTGTACATCATAGTGGACGCTCTCGACGAAAGTCCAAATAGACCCGGGATTCCCTCCCCCCGCGAAAAGGTACTGCGAGTGATGGAAGACCTTGTTAATTTACGCAATACCAATGCACACATACGTCTCTTCATTACGAGCCGCCCCGAGGTCGACATTCAAGTAGCCCTCGAGCCTTTGGCGTCCCACACGGTGTCCCTTCACGATCAGGAAGGCCAAAAGGGCGACATTATCAGTTACATCAAGTCTGTCGTCGAGTCAGATGCGAACATGAGGAAGTGGAGAACAGAAGATAGGCAACTAGTTATCGAATCGCTGTCACAAAAGGCGGACGGAATGTAAGGCATAACCAGTGAGATTTCAGAGTGTAGTTACTCATGAGATGGCGTAGGTTCCGCTATGTTGTCTGCCAACTGGATACACTGCGACGTTGTTTTGCTGCAAGCATTCAGCGTGCCCTCGGTGAATTGCCAATGACCTTGGATGAAACGTACGAGCGGATATTACTGGGCATCGACAGGGAGAAACGTGAACATGCCATTCGCCTTTTCCAATGTCTGACAGTCGCTCGTCGGCCATTGCGTGTCAAAGAGCTTGCGGAGGTCCTTGCGATTCAGTTCGAAGCGGGGGAGATTCCGAGGTTGAATGCAGGTTGGCGCCCAGGAGACCCGAATGAAGCCATACTTTTAGCGTGTTCGAGTTTGGTTTCCATTATCGACCTTGGTGACCACCACCGTGACGATGATTATGAAGATGACGCCGACTGTGATTCCCGGGTTGTCCAATTCTCACATTACTCCGTAAAGGAGTTCTTGACCTCGGAACGTCTTGTTGCATCTGAAAGCAGGGAACTTTCCCAGTATTACGTCTCTCCGGAGCCTGCCCACACAATTCTTGCACAAAGCTGCATTGGCACCCTATTACAGCTAGACATTAGCAGGGAAGACATCGCGCATGGCCTTCCCCTTTCCAACTACGCTGCACGCAACTGGTTTCATCATGCTGGGTACAACGGAGTGGCGTCTGGCATACTGGGCGGGATGGATCGTCTCTTTGACCCTGATAAGACCCACTTTGTTGCGTGGGTCTCCATACATGATATAGACGACCCCTTTTGGTCATGGGGGTTTCCCATACGGCTTGGGCCATCCCCGCTTTACTATGCAGTCCTTTGTGGTATTGATACCCTCGTCGAACACCTCGTCATCACGCGTCATCAGGATCCGAATGCAAGCTACGGTGATCGGGGAACCCCGTTGCACGTCGCAGTAATATTAGGATACAACGGGATCGCCCAGTTTTTGCTGCGATGCTCTGCGGACGTCAACTCTCGGGATGGGAACAACTCGACTCCGCTTCATGGAGCTGCAGTAAATGGAAATGTCGATATTGTCCAATTATTACTCAGCCATGGTGCGGATGCGCATACCTTCGACCATCAGGGAGATTCGCCATTTTACAAGGCACTACAATCCCGAAAACTCGACGTTGCAGAGATCCTCATCAAGGGCGGCGCGGACGTTAATGCGAGGGGCAACGATAAACCGATCCCACTCCACGAATTTTGATAAGTGGAGATCTCGATGTCGTACAATGGCTTCTCAGCTATGGTGCGGACGTAAATTCCCTTAATGGCCGAGGAGAATCTCCACTGCACCAGTCATTACGACTTAGAAAATTCGATGTTGCGGAAATCCTACTCAAGAGTGGCGCAGATGTCAATGTCCGGAACAAGGACAACTCAACACCACTTTTTGATGCTTTAGGAAGGGCAGATCTATACTCTGTGCGATTGCTGCTCGGTCACCGTGCGGACGTAAATGCTCTTGATAGTCGGGGAGACTCTCCATTGCGCAAGGCGCTACGGTCGCAGAAATCTGACATCGTGGAGCTCCTGCTCAAGGCAGGTGCGGATGTCAATGTCCGAGACAAGTACGAGTCGACTCCACTACATGAAGCTTTAGAAGGAGGAAATCCCAAGATCGTACAGCTTCTACTTAGCCATGGGGCTGATGTACATGCCCTTGATGGCCAAGGGGGGGCTGCCTTGATCAAAGCCCTGCGATCTAAAAGATTCGATGTGGCGGAGATCTTAATCATAGCTGGTGTGTACGCCAACTGTCGGGACAAATCGACTCCACTGCGTGAAGCTTTAGAAGGAGGAAGTCTCAAGATCGTACAACTTCTACTTAGTCATGGGGCCAACGTACATGCCCTTGACGGCCAAGGAGGACCTTCCTTGCTCAAAGCCCTACGATCTAGAGGATTCGACATGGCAGAGATCTTAATCATAGCCGGAGCGGACGTCAACTGTCGGGATAAGCATGGGTGGACTCCGCTGCATGAAGCTTTGAAAAGCGAAAATCTCAAAATTTTGCAGCTTCTGCTGAGCCATGGTGCCGATGTACTTGCCCTTGATGGCAAAGGGAGGCCTTCATTGCACCAAGCCCTGCGCGCTGGAAGTTTCGACATTGCGGAGATGCTGATCAAAGCTGGTGCGGATGTGAATTCAGGGGATAAGGGCGAGTCAACTCCACTCGATGAAGCCTTCAGAAGAGGAATGTTCGATATCGTACAGCTTTTGCTCACCCATGGTGCCGACGTACATACCCTCAATGGCGGAGGAGTGCCTTCGTTACGCAAAGCATTACAATCCGGGCGATCTGACATTGCGGAGATCCTAATCCAAAGAGGTGTGGATGTGGATTCTGGGGACTTGGACAACCAGACTCTACTTCATGAAGCCTCAGGAAATGGGGATGTCTATATAGCGCAATTTCTTCTCAGCCACGGTGCGAACGTACATGCCCTTGACAGCTTGGGGGACCCTCCATTCCATAAGGCTTTACAGTCCTCGAGACTCGATGTGATGGGGCTCTTGGTCGAGGCCGGTGTAGACGTAAACGCTCGAAACGGAAACAACTCGACCCCGCTTCATGTAGCCTTAGGATATGGGAAATTTGACGCCGCACAATTTATGGTCAGCCACAATGCGGACGTACATGCGATTGATGGCTTGGGAAACACCCCATTACACACGGCATTACAAATCAAGACACGCGAAATTTGCATGCGCATGTTGGAGCTCCTAGTCAAGGCTGGTGCAGACATAAACGCTCGGAACAAGAATAACTTGACTCCGCTTCATGTAGCTTCACTAAATGAGAGATTTGACGTCGCACAATTTCTGGTCAGCCATAATGCGGACGTACATGCGATTAGTGGCTTGGGAAACACCCCATTACACACGGCATTACATGTCAAGAAACCCGAAACTCGCATGTTGGAACTCCTAGTCGAGGCCGGTGCAGACATAAACGCTCGGAACAAGGACAACTCGACTCCGCTTCATGTAGCTTCACTAAATGAGAGATTTGACGCCGCACAATTTCTGGTCAGCCATAATGCGGACATACATGTGATTGATAGCTTGGGCAACGCTCCATTACACACGGCATTACGAATCAAGGAACCCGACATTCGCATGTTGGACCTCCTAGTCAAGGCCGGTGCAGACATAAACGCTCGGAACAAGGACAACTCGACCCCGCTTCATGTAGCTTCATTTTATAGGAAATTTGACGTCACACAATTTCTGGTCAGCCATAATGCGGACGTACATGCGGTTGATGGCTTGGGAAACACCCCATTACACACGGAATTACGACTCAAAGAACCCGACATTCGCATGTTGGACCTCCTAGTCAAGGCCGGTGCAGACATAAACGCTCGGAACAAGGACAACTCGACTCCGCTTCATGTAGTCTTATTACATAGGAAATTTGACGTCACACAATTTCTGGTCAGCCATAATGCGGACTTACATGCTATTGATGGCTTGGGAAACACCCCATTACACACGGCATTACGAATCAAGACAGATGAAATTTGCGTGCGCAGGTTGGAGCTCCTAGTCAAGGCTAGTGCAGACATAAACGCTCGGAACAAGGACAACTCGACTCCGCTTCATGTAGCTTCAGAATATGGGAGATTTGACGTCACACAATTTCTAGTCAGCCATAATGCGGACGTACATGCGGTTGATGGCTTGGGAAACACCCCATTACACAAGGCATTACGAATCAAGACACCCGAAATTTGCGTGCGCATGTTGGAGCTCCTGGTCAAGGCTGGTGCAGACATAAACGCTCGGAACAAGAATAACTTGACTCCGCTTCATGTAGCTTCACTAAATGAGAGATTTGACGTCGCACAATTTCTGGTCAGCCATAATGCGGACGTACATGCGATTAGTGGCTTGGGAAACACCCCATTACACACGGCATTACATGTCAAGAAACCCGAAATTCGCATGTTGGAACTCCTAGTCGAGGCCGGTGCAGACATAAACGCTCGGAACAAGAATAGCTCGACTCCGCTTCATGTAGCTTCACTAAATGGGGGATTTGACGTCGCACAATTTCTGGTCAGCCACAATGCGGACGTACATGCTATTGATGATTTGGGAAACACCCCATTACACACGGCATTACATGCACTACATATCAAGAAACCCGAAGCTCGCATGTTGGAACTCCTAGTCGAGGCCGGTGCAGACGTAAACGCTCGGAACAAGGACAACTCGACTCCGCTTCATGTAGCTTCAGAATATGGGAGATTTGACGCCGCACAATTTCTGGTCAGCCATAATGCGGACGTACATGCGATTGATGGCTCGGGGGACACTCCATTACACACGGAATTACGACTCGAGGAACCCGAAATTCGCATGTTGGAACTCCTAGTCGAGGCCGGTGCAGACATAAACGCTCGGAACGAGGACAACTCGACTCCGCTTCATATAGCTTCAGAATATGGGAGATTTGACGCCGCACGATTTCTGGTCAACCACAATGCGGACGTACATGTGGTTGATGGCTCGGGGAACACTCCATTACACACGGCCTTACGACTCAAGGAACCCGAAGCTCGCATGTTGGAACTCCTAGTCGAGGCCGGTGCAGACGTAAATGCTCGGAACGAGGACAACTCGACTCCGCTTCATATAGCTTCAGAATATGGGAGATTTGATGCCGCACAATTTCTGGTCAGCCATAATGTGGACGTACATGCGATTGATGGCTCGGGGAACACTCCGTTACACACGGCATTAGTACGACTCGAGGAACCCGAAGCTCGCATGTTGGAACTC
>QFEY01001911.1:0-15605 GCA_003316435.1 Russula virescens | reverse complement strand
ACAATTTCTGGTCAACCATAATGTGGACGTACATGCGATTGATGGCTCGGGGAACACTCCGTTACACACGGCATTACGACTCGAGGAACCCGAAGCTCGCATGTTGGAACTCCTAGTCGAGGCCGGTGCAGACGTAAATGCTCGGAACGAGGACAACTCGACTCCGCTTCATATAGCTTCAGAATATGGGAGATTTGATGCCGCACAATTTCTGGTCAGCCACAATGCGGACGTATATGCGGTTGATGGCTTGGGAAGCACCCCATTACACACGGAATTACAACTCGAGGAACCCGAAATTCGCATGTTGGAACTCCTAGTCGAGGCCGGTGCAGACGTAAACGCTCGGAACAAGGACAACTCGACTCCGCTTCATGTAGCTTCAGAATATGGGGAATTTGACGCCGCACAATTTCTGGTCAACCACAATGCGGACGTACATGTGATTGATGGCTCGGGGAACACTCCATTACACACGGCATTGCGACTCGAGGAACCCGAAATTCGCATGTTGGAACTCCTAGTCGAGGCCGGTGCAGACGTAAATGCTCGGAACGAGGACAACTCGACTCCGCTTCATATAGCTTCAGAATATGGAAGATTTGACGCCGCACAATTTCTGGTCCGCCACAATGCGGATGTACATGCGATTGATGGCTTGGGCAACGCTCCATTACACAGGGCATTACGACTCGAGGAACCCGAAATTCGCATGTTGGAACTCCTAGTCGATGCCGGTGCAGATATTCACGCTCGGAAACACGGCAGCTCGACTCCATTTTTTGATGCTTTAAAATATGGGTATCTCAAAGTCGCAAAATTTCTGCTTGGCCATGGTGCAGACGTACATGCCCTTGACAGCTTGGGAAACACCCTATTGCATACGATATCACGATCCTCGAGACTCAATATGGTGACATTCTTAGTCGAGGCTGGGGTCAATGTGAACGCTCGGAATAAGGTTAACTCTACCCCGCTTCATGAAGCTGTGCAACATGGGGATGTCGACTCGTATATCGTGGAATGTCTACTCTACCATGGCGCCGACGTATGTGCCCTTGACGATTTGGGAGACTCTCCACTGCATACTGCATCAAAATCCATACACATCAACGTGGTCACGGTGACACTCTTAACCGAGGCAGGTGCAGATGTGAACGCTCGGGACAAAATTAACTCCACTCCACTTCATGAAGTTTTAAAAAATACGGAAATCGACTCGGATATCGACTCGGGTATCGTGGAATCTCTACTCGAGCATGGCGCCGACGTATGTGCCCTTGACAATTCGGGAGACTCTCCATTGCATATTGCATCAAAATCCATGCACATCCACGTGATCACGGTGGAACTCTTAGTCAAGGCTGGTGCGGATGTGAACGCTCGGAACAAGGCTAACTCCACCCCACTTCATGAAGCTTCGCAATATACGAATATCGATATCGTGGAACTCCTGCTCGACTATGGCGCAGACGTGTATGCCCTTGACGATTCGGGAGAATCTCCGTTGCATAAGGCATTACAATCGCCGAGATTGGACCCAGTGAAAACCTTCGTCGAGGATGGTGCGGACTCGGATGTGAACGCCCGGAACCAGGACCATTCGACTCCACTTGATGAAGTTTCAGACGCAGCTTCGCTTAGAAATGGTGAGATACATTCTCTTGACTGTTCAGGAAACTTACTCTCGCGTAATGCATCGCAATTCATGTGTCCAGGATATGGCATCGTGAAACTGCTTCTCATCCACGGTGCGTACGTAAATGCAAAGGGACGGCATCGAAGAACTCCGTTGCACCTGGCGTCTTCCAAGGGTTACCTTGACCTGTCACGGTTGTTAATCGAATACGGAGCGGATGTCGATGCCCAGGATGACGAGAAAAGTACCCCATTTTCCTTAGCCTTAGCAAATGGGCACCGCAAACTTGCGCGATTGCTGTCGGGCGATCGAGACGATGAAATGATGCGTGATGCTCCTCATCTAGAAATGTTGCAGGTACGTCCTATGTTGAGCTCTCCGTCCCGTTCAATTGACATCGATACGCCAGGTTCGATAGTGAAAGCAAGGGACCTGTTGTGTCAGGTGACGCTGTCAGGCTACGTAACAGTTGCTTAGTACTTAGTTCCCATGGGTATTGTGTGTTATTTAAGGGTTTCTTTAGCGTTACTTTTCAAATGGGACGAATTACGATACGTTTGGCTCAACAAATTTCGATTAGCAGTTCGGTAATACAGATCTCGTCGTTTGTGCTCCTTGAACCAGAGTTCGACGTCCAACGCCCAATGCCAGTGCTCACGTGTGTCTGGTCACTCAGGAGGCATGATGCGCAGCATGACGAGCTGATTGACATGGCTTGATATGCGGATATACCAACTTGTGTAAATTTTGGACACATGAATCATTATCTGTCTACTACGTATACATCTTTGGCATTGCATGTTCTTTCGTGGAAATTCTCCGCTGACTGAACCGCCATACATCGATACCACATGATCACGTCGTACAATGACATCAACACGGTGGGCATTAGACAACAGCAATATCACTGAATTCGATAACCCAAATGCTCTTCATACACAGAATAGTATTTTGCGGACGACGGGCGAGCATCCTAGTAATATACTCGAGGATATTCGCCGGCCTCACGAGGAGAGCGGGATCAGAAGTGAGTCTGAGATATAGTGAATCGTCGAACACCCCATATATTACAATTGTCCCGATATTGGAGGCAGTGGGATATGTCATGACATTGTACTTCCAATTTCACGAATAATGGGTATTCAGGTTAGACGTACGGGCGATGCATAAGGTAGCAGTCCTAGAATTTAGTAGCGAAGGCGTTTTGACTCCTGCGACCGGACTCTTAATCGAAAGGGGCAGTGGCCTTGTCTAAATCAGTATTTTGCTGTCTTGACCCGTGTATGTAAAGAACAGGCCAGACAAGGCTGCCCGGTAGATAAATTCGAGGCCTCGCCTTCGATAGGTCTGCCTAGCATAAACTGTGATCCGATCGGCTGTTGTTCCTCCTGTTCCACGGGATCTTGATCTTCGTTTCTGTTGACATGTTCCTTGTCAATGCTCGCGGAGAAAACATGCCTACGATCACCGACAATATATGAAACGATTGAGCGCATCCCAGAGCCGCGCGTCGTTGTATAGTCCAAATGAATCAAGGTTCGACAGGAGAGTCCCAGAGACTATGCTAACACCAACGTTATTGAGTTATGCTAGGATCCTCGTACGAAGCGTAGCATCCTGGGGTATAACCGAAACTGCATTACGGACGTTATCGAGCCCGGCCTTGGAGATGTCGACGCTATCGGACTATCGATGCCGATTGAAACTGGCACTAGTTCGAGGATGTGAAATAGAGCAACCAAAATGGGTGAGTTCCGGCACCAGTACTGTGATCAGAAGGGTCAGTTTAGTGCATAGGAGGTACAGAGAGAGGTGACATATCGCTCAACGACACATATTTTTTCTCTGGATGATCATATTAAGACCCTTGACTACAGTCGAAAGCTCATTGCGATACTTTAGGACGGCGTCCTTGATCTCCAGCATCCCGTCGCTAGGCCAAGGAGTAGCTGGTGTTGCTTCCGGAATTACGTGAGGCTGTTCGAGGTCACGGTCATCATAGACGATACACTCGACCGAGCTCACGTTGTTCTCAACTTCTGTTAGTTGCCCGACCATCCACCCAAAGATCGAAATACCTTACTGAGTGGATGAGATTGACTCGAATATTCACGCATACCTACTGCATGGTGAGGATGTAAGAGAGGGTGACGTTCATTTGAGCAGGAAACCAGACGTCGACAGTAAGCATAGATATAACCAAGATGGGCAGCACCCCCAGAAAGTCAAGCTGTGTACCAAACAATCGTTACTTCATGGTCTAGCCTCGGGATGGTCGAATCAAGAGAAACGATGAACCTCATAAGCCTTATTCTCGGTCAACCTGGTCACAGTTCTTTTGAGGAAACGATCTTCTTTCTTGTAAGGGCAGATTGTGACAATCATTGACAAGGACTGGAGAAACTGGGATATGATAATGACTGCAAAATTGCACCGAGCGTCTGGGAATCTCTCTCTGTAAACATTTCGAGGCAAATGTTGATGAGGCGCCCACCTGCATCTTGCTGGCATTAGCACGATAGAAAGGAGCAGGCATATTGCCACCATTGGCAGACAAGACGATCGAGGCTACCACCAACGCGGCCAGACAAGGCAAGAATCCTTCCTAGATGTATTGCTTGTAAACCCCGACGATGCGCGCATGACAGCTTCGCAGATCATCGATCATCGTTCTTGACATCCTTGTCGACGTCTGTCATACAAGTTTAGAGTCTTTCTTGGTCAGTGACTCAAATCAACTCGTGCAAGGTGTGAGCAAAATCGTCACCATTGTCAGTGATATGTTCTTGTCGTATATGTTGCGCCAAATGACCCGGAATTCAACCATGAAAGCTGTTACTGCTCTCGGAAAGATATGAAAAGCATGTGTAACGGGTATCCATGTAACGGGAGGCATCGAGGGACAAATTGGTGAAGATAACCTCACATCTACTCACATCCAGAACAAATCGAGTGACGAGCTTTTGTCCACCAACCAGCTAAGATAATGGGTTTGGTAGCTCCGGTCGAGGACGATGGATTATACATCTTACATGCCATTCCATCGACCACTGTACCGTCACCATCAGAGAAAATTCGAGGTATTCAAGCTCGAAGGGTTAAGAATGAGAAGTCGTGTGCGTTGGCACGTGTTGGCACGGCACGTGTGGCTCCGACTTTGTTTGCCTCTGTTAGCCGTGCGGCACATGCAGCAAAATTCTACCGTCACGCATCCCCGTTCCTCCCGTGGCGCTTCGTCACTTCAACGCTCGCGCATGAGTCGCCTCGACCGTCGGCCAGACAGTACTAGTGTTGATGGTATGACATCAACTTAACAGTGTATGACAGCATCAAACTGGGTCGCGTGACCACCTTTTTTTTTGTGAAGTTATTTGTCAGGACGGGTTTTGTTTTTGGGGACAGCGTGAGTCTTAATGCAGTACTCACCCCTCATCCATTGGCTCATTTTCGCATCAGCTTTTTCAATGGTGGACTCTTGTTTTCTGCACTGGTGATCGCGGTGATCGCTCTCATCTCCCTACAGTATACTCCTTTTTACTTCTCGTTAAGACCACTCGTATCGGGGAGTTTTGGAGGTATATCTGTCTTAGCGGGACACTTTCTGGCCATAGATGCGCTACTCGATTCTCATGTCCATTGCCATCTCGCAAATCGGCTTTGTCTCCGCATATGAGATGTTTGTTGTGGAGAACCTACAAAGCATGGTCTACTCTGCGCAGCCTTGCACTTTGTTCATCCCAGCTCAATATCTTATTCTCGTGCAACTGTTCATATCCCCACCCATGGCGCTTATCCGGGATCTGGCGAAGATTAGCACGACGACCCTCGTCGCGGACATATTCATCCTCGTAGGTCTCTTTGGGAGCGAATTTGGAGGAGTCATTGCCCCAGTGGCATTGCGAAGGTCGATTTGTTCAACCCAAATGACTTCCCACTGATGATCTGGTATGTGGCTTTTCTGTCGGCAGCCATGTGTGGCCTGATGTCATATCGTTTATAGCGCCGTTGTCTTCTCATTCGAAGGCATAGGCCTGGTAAGGACAGATGTCTCCTTCGTAACGTCAAAAGTTTGATCCCTCTTGTAGGTCGCTCCAACCACCGACTCGATGCGTGAGCTGTACAAGTTCCCCGTGGTACCTTCGAGCGTCATGACCCCCCTCTGTGAGCTCATTCAAACTTTGTTGAAGATTACCTCTTAGATATTCTTTCAAAAATCCTCTTTCGCGGTGCTGGCGCACTCTTCTATCTCACGTTTGGATCGGAAGTCAATGCGGTTGTCGTCAAGAATTTTGACCCTTCGTCACGCCTCACGCAAGCAGTGCAGTCACTTTATTCTCTCGCGATTCTGCTTTCCATGTCACTCTAGCTCTTCCCTGCTGTATGGATCATGGAGAATGGTCTCTTCACTCGAAGCGGGAAGTTGGACTGGAACGCCAAGTGACAAAGAACATATTCAGGTTCTTTGTTGTCCTCGGCTGCATGGTAATCAGCTGGACTGGCACGAAGGACCTTGACAAGTTCATCGCCCTTGTGGGAAGCCTCGCTTGGTAGGCTTCATCTTCCGGCTAAAGTGATCAACCCTTGCTGATTCTCTCGACCTTGTAGTGTGCCGCTGTTACGATTACCCAGCGATGCTCCATTACAAGCCATATGCGCGTCAACAGAAGGTCACGGACATCGCCCTTGGTATTTTGGGTGTTGTGGCAGTCATTTATACGACTATCCAAACGATATCTGCGAGTGATGCCTTACTTCTCCTACCATGTAGATCGTCTGACACTATCATCAATAGCTCAGGGCGCCACCGGACCCTATTGGGGGTTGCTTCATCAATTGTGAACTGTGATATTCGACTTTTTTAGGTTTCCGGGTTTCTTATTAACAATGTACGGGTCATTGATTCTACGCAAGTAGTAGAAGATTACTTCACAAGTACTGCCGAGGCTCGAAATAAATAAATTTGAATTTACTGCCTTTATGTGGTGCATCCCCGTCCTATCCCAGTAAATTATTCCGGCCATGTGATAAATATACCATTCCTTGGTTCTCGAACTTGCATTCCGTTAGCCCGTCACGGACGGGTGCCTCATCCTTTGATTTTGTTTCTTACAGCAAACTGCCTCATGCCTTAGAATCTCAACGAGTTCACAAGAGAGGAATTATGATACGGTAAAGACGTAAGAGTAGGTGACGTCCGTTTGAGCAGGAGATGCAGAAGACCGGACGTCGACAGCGCGCATACTGTCGCGAACGCTGATACCGATCAGCTGAGTAAGCTGCTTGGATTCCGGTCATGATTCCTGTATGCTCAACAAAAAAAGATAATAAATTGCTGTAAATTTGGGGTGAAAATAGTGATTCACACCTTTCGTTCAAGTGTTTTTTGGAGAAAAATGGCCCAGAATTGAGGGATTCCCTTCTCTCAAAGATTTCAGGGATTGTCACACCGTAAATTTGAGTTCGTGTCGGTGGGCAAAATCAGCATTTCTCGGCAGGGCACGTGTGTGCATCGCGTCGTGTCAAAAAACATGCTGTACATGATGACGGAGATGCGTAAATAAGAGAGTTGTTATGATTCTGCCGATCCTGTTCCCTTCCCTTCAAATCCCATGCCACCAAAGAAACAACAGATGGACGATGCCCAAGAAGGGCGCATACAAGCTGCAGTTTTGGCTTGGAAGCATGGTCTGTTCCAGAGCCAACGTGCGGCCGCACATCATTTTAGTGTGCATAATTGTGCACACTCTCTGTTACCTTGTTTCTAACTTTTGTTCTAGGTGCCTTATTCCACTCTGAATGGTCGGATCCATGGGAGTGTCCGCAAAAAGGATGCCCACCAGTCTCAGCAGCAGCTTTCCCATGCACAAGAGCAAGTCGCCGCACTCCTGCATGACTGGATTGAGTCCTATCTTGCATCACACCCTGAAATCCAATGCGAAGATTGTTTTTCCGGCCTCTATACTCAATGAAAGCGCCATCGCACAGACAATGGTCCTGTAGTAGTTGCTAGCACTAGTACTAGTATTGGTCTCTGATTTTGTCCTGTCCCCTTGTTGCTTGCAATTCAATGTTTTTTACTACCCCCTGTCGCATCTCATCATGATAAAGTTCAATCGGAACTTCAAATTTCTCTTACGTTTCAGCATGACCAACTGTGACTGACCAGAATCCAATCAGCTTACTCAGCTGATCGGTATCAGAGTACGCGACAGTAGATACAATCAAGATGAGCAGTATCCCGAGAAAGTCGAGCTGTGTACTGAACAATCACTTTACTTCAGGGTCAAGCCTCGCGATTGGTCAAATCAAGGGAAACGATGAACCCGATAAGCCCCATTCCCGGTGTCGACCTTATGACAGTTCTTTTGAGGAAACAATCTTGTAAGCATGAATTGTGGGAATCCTTGACAAGGACGCGGAGAAACTGGGATAAAGTAACGATTGTGAAATTGTGCTGAGCTTCTGGGAATCTCTCTCTGTAAACAGTTTGATGTATATATTGTTGCCGAAAGACTGTTATAAGGGTGACTGAGCGCATAGGATTGACGAAGACATAGACCATTACCTGTTGTACTGCAAGGGTGTAAGAGAGGGTGACGCCCGTTTAAGCAGGTGACACAGTAAACCAGGTGCCAACGGTGAGCATGGATACAGCTAGGGTGAGCAGCGTCCAGAGAAAGTCAAGCCGTATACTGAACTATTGCTAATTCAAAGTTAAATCTCGTAAACGCTCAAATCAAGGGAAAGGACAGACATGATTTGTGATAGCCATCCAATGAACCCTAGTTTCGGTGTCGATACGTTCTCGGTTCTGTTTGAAGAAACGATCATCCTTGTAAACACGAATTGTCGCAAATCCTGACAAGGACTCGAAGAAATGAAAACATTGTAAAGACTTTAAAATCGCCTCGAGACGCTGGGAATGTCTCTGTAAATGCTTCCATGTATAATTTTACGAACCGCGCACCTTCACCTCCCCGGCACTCGCACGATAGGAATCAGCAGCTGAGTATAAAGCACGGATACGATGGCGACGGCGATAAGTAAGCAAGATAGGACGATCAAAATCAAGACGGCAGCCCTGGTGATGTTGGGAAATGTGCCGAGGAACATGCGGAAGAAATCTGCAATTGGTTGCGATTAGAACAGACGACATGTATCATATCAGCCAGGCAGACGAACCAGCCAACAGGTTATCAACCGTATCGAAGTCTTTTCAAAATCGGTTCATAATACGGCCAAGTGGCAGCGGACAAAGTTCAATAGGAGAAATCCAGTCAGTTGGATTGTGTGTACTGTTGTCACGGTCTCAAAGAAAGACATTGAGCTGTGCATCACGCGGCCGATGGAATCCTGCCGGACTATTTGGAGTAACAAACATAGACCAGTGGAGAGCTCATATGATGTGACCGCCTAGGGGCAGAGCATATGATGAGGGCGATGATTGTGCCCGTCAAGAACGCGGTAATTGCATGTCTTACACTGAGTATCGCGCAAATCCCCATTAGCGGAAGGGTGAGAGGAAAAATTATAGAGACATCAGTGTGACAGATACATAGAAGGCTTGAGGTCGCTTCCAATGGCTGAGTGAGGGGTGAGTTGGGAAGAGCGCCATGGCTACATTAATACTCGCCGTTCTTCCCACCACAAGCCTGTCAGCATTACCAGTCGTTAGAATCTCGCAAACCATCAGCACCAAGGTATCAAGGTTGTAGCACAGAAATACGATCCTAAGATGACCGAATTCTGCATGAACACAAGCATCAGGAACAGCGCTGGCAAAAGAAATGCCATCCGGAAATATTGTTTATACCTATTGACTGTTTGTGTGAGCTAAGCGCCGCAGATCATAGATCGTCGGTTCTTGGCATAGTCGTCGACGATTAATGTGTCTTCGAACTGTCTTCTAGATTTGCATAATATTAGTCCTGGGATCATTTCTGATCGATCTGATCCTCTGTGATGAACATGTGGAGGTGCGCCTGAAATCGCCGTGATTTTGCATCACCTCGTCGAATGTGCCGCGCTCAGCGACAGGGAATTTGGCCATAAAGTAAACAGAAATAGCAAAAATGCGTAACGAGTGTCGTTGCAGCGCTGGAAATTTGTCAAGGAGTGAATTGGCGAAGATTGTACGTCTTCCCGACATGGGCATGAGAGGAGAGAGCGGATTCTTGATTCACATTCGATGCATCGTTTGCAGCGTAAAATAAGGTGACACAGATTACTCGCACAAAAAATCAGAATACCTGATCCAGAGTAAAAGGCGCGACAAATGCTAAGATCGTCAAGACGTTACTACTGGCCACCAGAACGTGAGTTGCCCTGTGATATATCGTCACTGCGGTAGACTCGGAGGGAGAACAAATTAGACTCCTTCGCACCCTTCTCCAACCTCGGTATTCTCACGATCAAGGAGAGGATCGAAGCCAGTTTCTAGGCTTGCATCGCGCATGTTTAAAAAGGTGCCTGTTGACACGCGGATGTGGCCCTCAGCCACCGCTTGAAGGACTTTGTTTGCCTTTATTTTGCCTTTGACCATGGTGTTTGCACCAGCCGTCTAGCGTCGTCGTCAAGGGTGTCGTGTCAGTTGAAGCGGTATTGTACAGTATCACAGCTCATTCCAGGAGGTCATCAGGAGGCTCTTCGATGAGGCGACCTACCCCGACTCGCACGACCGTGAATTCGGTAGCAAGAGTCCAAGCCAAGGCAAGATATCGTACGGTCCGCATTGCTTGGCAACTGCCATCAACGTCAACGTTTGCTCGAGATTGCTCTTCAAGTCATCCGTTGGGTTTGGTGTTTTGTTTTTGGGGAAAGCGTGAGTGCTACTACAGTAACAGTACCCGCCACCCATCCATTGACTGATCATTTGCCTCAGCTCTTTGAACGGGGCTACCCTGTTTTCTTCTCTTGATGAGCTCGGGGATTGTTCCCATTTCCTTTCCCCCTACTTCTTTTAGCTTCTCGTTATGATCAAGTTTACCATATCAATGGGTTTTGGAGGATATCTGTGTCCTCTGGTGGTGATCATGCTGCAATATCTCACCGTCTCTGGATCTCGGCCGGACGCTTTATGGTCTTATTGGCCTATGGATGCGCTACTCCATTCTTTCGTCCATCACATCTCGCAAATAGGCTTTGTTGTTCCGTAAATGATATTCATCGCGGAGAACTTGCGATGCTTTGTCTATGCTGCGTTACGTTGTATATTGTTCATCCCGGTTCAATATCTTATTCTCATGCAACTGGTCACCTTCCTTCCCGTGGTGCTTGTCCAGAATCTGGCAAAGCACGACAGCACTTGTTGTAAATGTACTCATCCTCGCAGGTCTCGTCGACATCTTTGTGAGCATGTTTGAAGTCATTGCCCGAGACCACTTCACAAGAGTTAATCGTTCAACCCAAAGTACCTTCCTCTATGGAGCGGGTACAGTAGGTGGCCTTGCAGTCAGCAACCGTGGGCTGCCTCACATAACATCATTTATGACACTGCTGTCCTCTCCGAAGGCATAGGGTTGGTGGGGGTAGGTGCCTCCTTCGTAATATCAAGGTTTGATCTGCATTATAGGCCATTCTGATCACCGACTCGATGCGTGAACTGCACAAGTTTCCTATGGTACTTTCTGACGTCATTATCGTTCTTTGTGAGCTCATAGCAGCTGTCTTTACAGTATAACCGTCCAGACTATATCTATGAGTATGGTGACATCCCCAATCCCACATGTGGACCTTTTAATACTATCACCAGTAGCCATGGCACCACTGGAGCTCGCTGCTTCACCCATTGGGAACCAAGATATTCGAGTTTTGAGTGTGGTATTTTCGACGTACAGGTAAATAATATTGTGAGAGTAGAAGGTCGCTTTACTTTTGAGACCTAAGTACTGCCGATCTTCTAAATATACACTCGAATTGCTACCTTTACGGCGTTTCGGTGGTGCACGTCGTGGGGGGGGTCGCGCCTGTCAATTCAATAACCAAGTGATAACTAAGCACACGATCACGCCATTCGGTTTTCGGTCCACTGGCCCGTCAGGTTGAGCGCTCAGCGCTTGGATATTCGCCCTCGCAAACTGTCGTCATGTCCAAGCACCTCGAGGAATTCACAAGAGACGAGGTACAGCAGGTACGTATTCATGGCATGGCCGCAGGTCATTGTGCAGCACAACAGGGGCAAAGGACAGAGATTTGGTCAGCATCCGACGCCGCGGCAACGGCAATATCTGCAACCCCACCCCACCATAAAATACCGCCTCCCACCCCCACTCTCTTCGTAGTGAATCATCGTAGAGGCAAACGTTTACCACCTATCCCGCTTCGCCAAACTACACCCGGGCGGACGCGCCATCCTCGTTGGTGCCGTTGTGGGTCAAGACGCGATCTACAGCCTCTACCGACATGGGGTCCTCAGGCGACCGCATTACCCGCGCCTTCCTCCGCGGAGAACAGAGTGTTACCCGAGTCATGGGCCGCCTCGTCGGTAAGACTCAACAGTGTTTCATACCCCGAACCGACTCGCCTTGCCAAGGGTTTCCACAGCCCGTATTACAACGAGGTGCGTGAGCACCGACAAGTTTCTTCTTCCCCAATTTTTCCTTGTTGGAGTGTCCACCGCCCGGCGTTGTTCTACTAGAACTACAAAGCTTTCCAGAAGGCCGTCAGGATGTTTTTTGACGATGTGGGGTAACTCGACGCTCCAGAGTGCGGTCTTGATGGGAAGTAACCCAGCCAAGACGTTCTTGACGAGACGGCGTACGTCCCCATTGGTTAAACGTTACAGTTAATTCTAATTCGAGCTTGTGGCGAAGTAATTTTATGCTACGCGATTGGGCTCGGGAAGCACCTCAGGGTCCTTTCGCTCTTTCATGGTTTGGTGAAGCCTGAAGAGGTGGGTACCATCATTCCTCCCCAGAGACGGATCTTAGCTCAGTATGATGTCTTCTTTGCAGTTCGCCGACTTTCATGAGGTGTGAGGGTAGTCTTTCTGGACGATATTGTTGGCTTTATTCTCGGCGCGAATGGATAGTTCATCATCACCCAAGACCCAAGAGATTGTACAAACCGGAGCTAAGGGCTATTCTAATGGTACTGTCGATTTCTTCTGTTCTTAGTCGTTTCTCTCACTAGTCCAGGTCTCAGGCCTTCTTGGCAGAGTCGTCGAACTGCGACTAAACTTATTAGATTGCCACCAATACTAACTTCGGCAGCCTGGGGATTAGTGCCAAGGTAACTCACATGCTTAACCCAGGTTTATGGCTGAGTTTCGTAAGTCGTGCCGGAAGTTTTCGTGGCTAAGAAGTTCAACTGTGAAGTTTGGAAACACACAGGGAGAGATGTGTTGGGCATGAAGACCACCGCTGTCAAAACCGAGGGTGGAAAAACTCCCGAATTACGAGGCACATGGGGTGTTCATACCTTCATTATGCAGCTTCGCAGACTAGATTATCTAGATATTTCGTACTCACATATAACGGTTTCATGACTGAGTGTTGAACCGAGGTAAGCTCCTTGTATTATTTCCGCTTCCATGGCCAATTCAGGTAGATAACTCTGGGATAGAATGGCCTGGTAGTCATGTCCCCCGTCAAGGTGTCACGACCAAGCCCATCAAGATATCCTACCCTTCGACATCAGGCAAAGCCTATGTCGCATTCGATAACATCCGCGTACTAGTTGACAACACCCTCGGTCCCGAGGATGGCAGGACTTTTATGATCGTGAGCAACTTGAACCACGAACGTTAGGTCATGATCTGCGCATCTGCTCGCGCTCTGCGCCCGATCGTCAAAGAATGCCTGACATGAGTCTCAGAACACAAGGCGTTTGGGAAACCGCTCAGCTCACAATATGGTGAGGAGCTCTTTCATTTGATCATCCGAGTCTATTGTCTAGGTTACCTGAATGGCGATTATTCCGGTCGTACAAGAAGCAGGTGGTGAAACCTGCGGGCCGGATTGCGTTCTTGAAATGTACAGCACCCAGTACGCGCAGGATACAACAAGGGATGTCGTGCGGCTCTTTGGGTAGCTGGGGTACCATGTTTTAAGACCTGAATACCCGTTAGCGTATAGAGGGATGTAAACGACTATATTAAGGATCCAGTGAGCTCTCACATGGGTATTGATGTTCGGGCAAGGAAGAGTTCCATTTAGCCATCCGCCGAATCCCTGTCCAATTGCCAAGAGGTTGAGCCGCTTGCTCCAGTCCGCCCAGTTAGATTTGTCGAGATCAAGGATAAGGTCCGCAGGCCAAGTGTTGTCTGAGAGGTATCGCTCAGTGAGGAAGATGTCGCCAGGTCCTACGGCACCAGTAGTTTGTGGCTCTGATCCCACCTGTGGCCCGCCAGAGGTAGAGTTGCCAGGATCTGCTGTAGCCTGTGAGCCAGAAGCCGTTGCGGCGTTGGTGGACTGGGAGTTGTTATTGGTCGGCACTGATGTCGAAGCAGCCGCAGCGGGATTGATGGGAGTATTAGGAGTCCCCGCGTTGTTGGAGCTGCGTGTGTTGGGTGCGCCGCCTCGAGGAGCCATGGAGAGATAGGAGCGATGATATAGACGTCAAAAGAGGGAGCACGTCGGCGGAGTGATAATGGACAGAGATGAGAAGTTTGAGTCGTTAAGAAACGCTGGGGTCAATTCAGGGTGCAGGGCCCATAACCTTTTAAGACCTGAATACCCGTCAGCGTATAGAGGGATGTAAACGACTGAGGGACATCGGTAGTAGGTACAGGTATATATACACGAGTGTATGTATTCCATGGTATTAAGATAAGAGAGTGGATACCGTATCGTAGTTTATAGTAAAGACTGGAGGTAGTGTCCTATGACGAAGCTGTTGATCTATGACGTCGTATGGCGTAGCTTCCACACCATGCAAACGGGAATGGACTGCTTCGTCGAACATGTGAGTTATCTATCGTTCTTGGTTATTAAGTTGCGTTGTTACTGACCCTTTTTTGCGATTAGCACCTCACGTTTTATGTGATTCTAGGAGGTAAAGCCATTTATGCTATCTAATGCCTTGTTTTTCTGGCCCAAGCTAACTGCATGGAGGACGTACTGGGTGATATCGGCGTTTGGCGATAGACTGTTGGATCTACGCCTGGCTGTCATGGCTGTATGGTATATACCTGATTACAAGTTATCCTCGTGCGAGGCAGAATCCTACATTTCCGAATTACTCCAGAAGGCCCGTGAGGCCAAAACTGAGGGACGCAAACTCGGACTTGCAGGGAGCCGGATCGGACGAATATGTGTCTGACTTCGCCCGTACCTGACTAACCAGAGGGGCATCTCTCAAGCCAACCAAGCGATAAATTTCCAGCTCTAACCATAACAATCATAAGAATTTCCCCGTCAGTTTACGGGTCCGCCTCCAGACGTATATACTAACCATAACACTTTCAGACCACGTGACAGGTGGGAGATTTCTATGACTATGAGTATAAAATTAATAGTAAGAGAAGAGAGGTCGTAAGTCGTTAAAACAGTATAGATTTCAGAAGGCTACAAAACCTCCGTCGTTTCAATAAAATAATGTTCTGATGAAAACGAAGGTCCCATGCCAGCAATAGACGCTGGTAGTCCGGTAAATGTCCGGTCACGGCCGCGCCAGCGCTTGATCTCAGCCAACATGGGCCGACCATCAGATAACGAGGCCGGCTGTGCACTGGCTGTGCGCACACTAGTACAACAAATTGCGGCAACCCCCCTTTACTCTTCGCCCACAGCACTGACATTCCTCCTGGTACATTTGACTTCGTTCCCCCTTGCCTCTTTCCTCTAGCTTTATGTCTTCCTCAACTTCCCAACCAAACGCATCGTTCTCGAATTTCCAGAGCCTCTTCGACGCCGCTTTACGTGAATATGGTGAGAAGACGGGCAAGGATATCGAGACAGATCCCCTCACCGCTAGGCTCCTACGCTGCGACTCCCCTGATGCAGTACTCGAAATTCTTCAAGAACAA
>QFEY01001910.1:0-27528 GCA_003316435.1 Russula virescens | reverse complement strand
CAGCGACGAGAATCACGAACAAAAGAAATGGAAATACACGCGTATCCTTGTGGCCTTTTTTCTTTTTTTTTCTCACAATCTGTAGACTATTCATCACTGTTGTTCTTTTTGGAAGGATTTGTACTTGGATTTGTCTTCCACTTGTGCAGGATTTTCTGCGTTTTTTCATTCTTGGTCAATGGGTATTAATGTCCTCTTTATGTCCCACTTGTGCCCTCCGTATTGAGCCAACACGTCAGTACATTACGGTGGGTCCTAATCACGTGACCCAGACGAAACCTGTGTTGTTTACCTGAGCTGTACTTCACGGTGTAGTTGGCCGAATACATTACGTTTCACGTTTCATGTTGACGTCTATCGTGCGAAATATGATCCAAAGGTGGCGGTCTTTCCGCGCACGCGAGACCGTGATGTGGTTAGAATCGTTGCTCGATTTCAAACACCTCTAGACTTGGTACGCGCATATCATGACATCTGTCCTTAGGAGGATGCCTTGAGCCTTGAAAGCCTCGATCTATGTATCAGTTTACGTATCATGAATTGCGAGTATTCAGCGCTGTCAGCGCGACACCGTCACGGTGACAGGGATACCTAGTAAAGCTTCATATTCAAATAGGCTTCTTCATCTAATGTGATGTGATTCTGAGGGTCCTTCTCTTGCGTGTTCTACCAGTGGGCCAGCCTACGGTACCTCGCAGGCAAAATCACCTTCAGGGAACCCTTGACCAGATCCACGGCAAGTCCACACGATCGGGGCTCTGCCATGGGCTCATGGCTTGGCAACATTTTGCCACATTTTATAAATGCACCCCAGAATATCCACAGAGTGATGTATCTGGAATCTCATGATCATTACTGGCAAATGCTGAAGGAAAAAAACACAATTACTTAGATTATATCATATCACATACATCACACCTGTTATTCCCTGTCACTCCTGGAAAGCCCCAAAGTCACATGTTGAAGTTTTGAGTTTAAGATTCTTTGTTGTTATTATACAGGGCCTAAGGTAAATAGAGACTACTGTCCACTTAGTCTGTCTTCACACCCATTGGCATACTTGTTAATGAGTACCTACTTAGGCTAACAGTAGTATTTTATAACTTCTTATGAGTTCTCAATTGTGCTTAGTAGATCCTCAGAGCTAAAAGCTAATTTTATAATTTTGTTGCGTTTAGTTGGAATGCATTACTTTATATGGAATAGGAACAATAGCTAAGAGATAGCTAAGATATGCATAAGCTGGCTTCTACTCTACACACATCTCAGCAGCCGCAGAATTTCTTGGTGACATGCCGAGAGTTAGTACAGCACCAGTAGCAACAACAGCAGCATGGGCATTCTTCCTCTTCCTTTTCCTCTTCCTGCATTACCATTGCCGACGACGGTTCTGGTGGGATGGCCTTAAGCGATGGCTGCGTAGTTTGGATTCTCGTATGCTCTGGGGGTAAGGGAGGATGGTATTTCAAGTGGCTGTAGATCGCTTCTGTGAGTGTGGACACATCACGGCTTATGACTGTCGGGACCCACTCATTTGAATAGGCTCTTCTTGATGAGGGCTCTCCGGTGCGGACATTGCCTTGTTGTGATTCCGGGGATATGGAGGTTGACGGTGGCGGCGCTTGGCCAGGGTCATTGCTATGTTTGCGCTTTGAGTCTGGATGGGTTAGCAGTCAAGCGCTGGGCTTCGTTGATAGGTGCTAGACCACACCTTGCTCTTCCGACTCGTCTGCGCCAGCAAGACGCTGCGGCAGAAGACCACTGGTGAGGAACACAACCACAAGTACAACGTCAATGCGAGGGCTCACCTGACCATGTGGAGACCGTGTCCCGGGCGCAGTGCTAGGACCGCTCGTGTCTCTATGCCCCGGTGTTCCTGGACGACTCACAGAGGCTGGCGGCAGGGGGGTGGCGGTCTGATCGTCCGCGAGACGAGACCCCGATGGGTAATCAGAAGCGGGTGCAGTGTTAGCGCCCGTGACACCCGAAGAATTGTTGTCGGGGCGTGTTCCATCTGCATCTCTTTCGTGAGACGAAAACGTGGATAGGCCGCGCCTATTCAACGGTGGTGGGGTGATCGAGGGTGACCGAGTAGGCGGCTGGACAGATGCTGCTTGTCTGACCTGGTCGGTGCGTCTACTATTCACACTGCCCTGTGGAGGTGGAGGCGAAGACCCTGAAACGTCCTCGTGGTCGGGTCTTCGTTTCGCATGTACTTCATGGAGTGTAGATGATGCGGAGAAACCTGGTCCATCCAAGGGTGGCGAAGCGACGGAGGGTTTCCGAACAATTGGCGGGGCAGATGCAGTGGGATGAACTTGGGCAGCCCGGAGACTATTCACGTTCTGTGCGCGAGACGAATCTGCGGGGGCATGGGGCAATCGTTGGCTGTCTCTCATAGGAGGGGCAGCCTCAAGATGAGGTTGGTCGCTCATCTGCCTGGAAGCCGACAGCGAGGTCGGGCCCGGTCTTGGCATGCCCTTACGAATCGTTGGGCGGGCTTCATTCGATTCGGGTACAACGGATGTCTTGGGAGAGGGTCTTGGAGCCGCGGCAAGGCTCGAAGATTGGACTGTAGTACCTCGTGGCTAGGGCAAAGAGGGACAAGGAGATCAGAGGCGAAACAGATGAGGGGATATTACGCAATCACCTGGCCATGTTCAAACTGCGTGTCCTGCTTCGCGCCACGCTCACTCGGTTCTCCGCGCCAACTAACAGTTTCAAGATTCCCAGAAGACGGCTGCCCCGCACCCTGTTCTGAGATCGTCCCATGCCGGGAGATAGAGATGAAATCAGGACGGTTGCTGACACGAAATGCTTCGTGGACTTGCTTGGATAGTGTCGCTATGGTAACAATTGTCTTCGCCCCTGACCTACCAGGTGAAAGTTCTTTGTGTAAAGCCTATCAAACGGGATTGTCGTGATTATAATTCTACTCAACACTCACCACACTGAAGTGTGTAGATCCTTGGCGCCTTCCGTGTCAGGAAATCCATTAGCGCATCTTTCTGCAAGGTTTCCTGTGGTCATGGGAATGAGGGTGATAAAGCGAATAAAAATGAATCAGGCTCACAGCATCCTTAATGCATTCCAGATCGTCGTCGTGGATAAGAGCCATATTGCAACCACGTGCTGCATTCTGTATAATCCCAGTTACAGCAGGTTAAAAGACCATAGGGCCCTACAAGTATACCCACCTTGACAATATAATTGAGAAGAATGTGAAGGGGATCCTGATCGCTCGAAACATGAAACATAGAACGGCAAAGGATTTACCAGGGATACTCACTTTGGTATCGTCACGGCCGCTTATATATTTCATACACTCGTCGGTTTCAGTTACCTTCGTATCGGAAGAGTTTGTCTCTGACTTCTGGTTCGATTGGTCTCCCGGGAGACAGATGACACGGTATCCTCGAAGGAATATGCATTGATTGTTGGTTAGATGCTGCGTGACACGCGAAGTATCAGGGCCCATAACTTCTCAGCATGGGTTGAAGACTCAACGTCAAGTCAAAGCTCACCTTGCCTTGCGGGCCAAACTTCACGTCCCCACCATCTACATTCCCTTCCTCAAAATAAACTTCAGAATCCCCAGAGCTCCGAATCCCGAGCGTTACGTGTGCGTCTCCCTGGTCCTTCGAGAACGTGATGTTGATCCACGACTTCACAAGGTGACATCCTGTTATGAGGATGATATCCTCCATGTGGGTGACCCCGGTGCTGAGATCCGAAGCTACCCTCATACAGTGATCGATATTGCTAACCATCCATCTAGCGAAATCATCGCGAGCACCCGCGTCCTTACGTTGTGCCGCGAAAGGCAGATAGAATAGAGCGCCTCGATTGTCAGAGCATGAGAACTCGATGCGTAAATCGTCGAGTCTACAGGGATGTAAGCGACCAGAATCTGTGGCGAAGTGAGAGTTGATTACCTCGAGCCATCAACGCCGGATATATGAGCACGAAGTTTCTTTGTTACGTTCCCCGTGTGGAAAAATTTGCAGCCATCGCTCTCCGTGTGATTATCTGACGTCCTGGGGTGCAGTCGCGGAGGAAAGTGGGAACTTTGTCGAGAGTTTGAACTGTTTTCGGGGAGTATGGCGTTAAACAGTCGGTGATAAGTGCCGTTGCGAATGATGCCAACGTCGCCCACATCGACGGGATTATGTCCTGTACCTGGATCTAGATACAAGAGAGCATGCCCATGAGTGGGATACCTGATAGCAATCTGTTCGCGGAAGGTGTTGAAGTCAGCCATGTATGGATAGAACGGGATTCCGTTAACGTAGAGAGGTGGGTGTATTTATGACTGTGGCAAGGCCATAATGATGCAAACATGCGGCAGTCGCGTTTGAGGTGAGGACTGTGTAATATCGTTGGCATACAAACGCCGCGCTGCATCAAGGCAGCATGCAGCATGAATCCATCATTCATCTCTTGACACTCGCGGCATGACCGTTTTGAGCGGAGTTCATATTCGACCAACTCAGCTCAGGTAGCTCCTCTGGCAACCACTACCGTACATGTCTACAATGAGACTGTATAGTAACATACATGCCTTCACGGCGTAAGCTAGGCCTTGCCTGCGGAAGGCACTCGCACCATTTCGCCGTCACTCGCATCGGGATTCCTACTCCGATGTCTTGCACCACACCTCAAAGCCACTCGATCGTCCTCCCATGCCACCTCCCTACAAAGATGCCTTTGAACTGCTGCCTTTCATGTCAGTTGTGTCCCTCTGACCCGCTGTCGCTGTGTTCGTAGTATTACTCTTACATTCATCTCTCTCCTGGGTCGCATGCCGATTCCTTCCCTTCCCTTCTTGACTCTGGTTGTCCTCTCTTCTCACGCGTGGAACTAATCTTCTCGCTTCAACGAGGCAGGAAGTGTGTTCCCAACGCGCTATCACACAGATCGAAGATTGCCCTCTCTGGATCAATCACATGCGGCTACCGTGTGTTTGCCATCACGGCAGACTCACTACAGTACCGATACAATGCATCCGAACGGCCCATCTTTTTTCAACTTCCTCTCCATTACAACGGAGTCCTACTCTGTTCACTTATGCCTGGCAGTCTGACTATGTCGTCTTCAACAAAGAACTTGCTGTCAAGTATCCCGCTGACGGGCACCACAGTGCCTTTGGAATCCATATCCAGGCACAGGACGTACTACTCCTGTCGATGTGGCCCTCTACTCTCTTTACTCTCTCTACTGCTCCTCGCGGTGGCTGTATCTCATCTGGAACCATGTCTTTCGTATGTCTAGCAGCAGCAGCATGTTCTAGTCTGTCCATGTCCTCGCAATATCTCTCAAGTCGGCATTATGTGGGACTGCGAAGACATGTCACGGATGATGCGATGATGAATCGAAGACGCGCTTTGAATTGCCCTCTCTCTGTTTGCCGGTGTTCCATGCTTTCCATGCTTGGTAATACAGTACCGGTAATGTATTATTACCCTCGGGAGGATTTGGGTTGAAAGCTTCGAAACGAGCTTGGCTCAAGGGGGTCTCGGAATATAAATAAAAAAAGACCGTGGGTCAATTTTTGGAACTGGATTATCTATTCTAGGGGTCGTGAGTGATATCCTGCGGGTCACGACGTTGCGGTCCAGGACAGCCTCGGGACAAGTAACAATACCTCAACTCCTGGGAGACTCATATCGCGACATGAGTGCAGAGACACCGCATCGGCCAAGCTGATCTCCAAGTCAGTGCTTCTGTGCGACCATCAGGTAAGCCGCCCTTGGACAGACCAGGTGGCTCCTCCGTGTCTTTTTTAGCATCTCTGCATGGTGCGGCTGTTTATGAAGATAGCACCATGATCAAAATGGATTTCCTCATCCAGGTAATGCCCTCACTTCCAAGCATCCCACAGGTAGGACCTGGGACGAAGTTTCCGAGTAATCTCATTATTCGGTGAATACAGAACCATAGAAGCCCTCAGCGATCAACCGAAAGCTTTGCGTATCGCATCCTAACACCAAAAAATGGACCCTTCCATCGGGAACAAAACTGCCACTACCGCTGAACAGGACTATCCCCAGCTCAAGCCATCTCGGAGCTTCGTCATGACTTCGATGACAAGCCGGTGAAGTGATATCAATTCACTCCAACATGGCGCTTGATCACAGTAACAAGTCGCTACGAACCCCTGTCAGATTCCGACGCCTCACAGGTACCAATTTCTATGGTCTGGCTCGAGTGCTCGCAGATTTCACCAAACGAAATCGTTTTCGTCCCGTCCGTCTTTAGCTTACTAATATCTGTTTTAATTTCTGTCCCAAGGCGTCGTTTCAGCGCGCGCGAAAGTTCAATACATTTAATGACCGTCTCCTTCAATTAATTACTATCTTCCTGTCCTCATAAGGCAAGTTGTATTCTCGAGGCAACAATGCTATGGCATATCATGGCGTGCTGCCGCCACGAAGAACTTAAAAAAAAACAAAAAAGGGGGGGAGGTTGCTTAATATATCTGACACGGATTCAGTCTACAGTATGCGAAAATCGAGGCTTGGAAGACCTGATTTAACAGTGTGATTCAACATCGTGGGAACTTTGAGGCACGGTCACGCCTATGGGAGACTTCGGAGTCATGCGGGTTACAATTTGAATTTGCGATAATGCTGATCACGAACACGAACACGTTTCTGGTACGCACCCACATAATTTGTTTCGTGTGAAAATAACTTATCGCATCTCATAATTAGTTGAATATGCCTCCACGTTTGATCCCAGTACTCATGGTGATATACTTGGGCGTCAGAATGACAAGTCCCGGTCATGCACGCACTCGGCACATTCTGTATCACTGTCGATGTGGGACATAGGGTGGTTTAGTATGGTCTCCCGACATCTCCACTGGCCTCCTTGCCGGCATGTTATCTAGTTATATTCAAGTGCCGAAGCAAATATCCCATTTTAGGATCGAGATGAGTGCCTGACTCTGGCTTGGGGACGGTATATTTTGCTGGGCCGTTTCACAATGCTAGCTATGCAGTGGCCCACGAGTAGGCAGCACGGCGCTTCGATCCCTACACGGGGCTATACCGGCCTTCCTTGCCTCAAATCCATGCGAGCCCGCTTCCTCAGTATAACCCCAAGGATCTCCCTCCCATTGATACCCCCGGTGCATCAGACGAGTGCGCCTTACAGTTCCTATCGCCGACACAAAACGCTTTTCCACGAACATCGCCCCCCGTCAAAGATTATTTGTCCAACTCTGGCGACAGCGTGTCAGACTCCACGAACATGGCTTCAAATACGAACGAGTCTATGGAACCGGGATCCCATTGGTCGGCCGATCCTCAATCACCCCAAGCACCGCCATCTTTTGCGGAATACACGAAGAGGGTACTTTCCGACGGCCGCTCAAAGAGTTTTACGGGCGCTTACCCTCCGGCCGCTTCTGACCAACCGAGAAAGTCCCGTCCAGCGGATAATCGACCGCCCGCTAGCAAAATAGCAACTTCGAGTAGTCATGGAACACAGGCTGGGCGCAGGGCTGCAGAAAGGGACGGTGTCGAGTCGAGTACACTGCAGTGGGGTGCCCAAGTGAGTCCCTCCAACGACTAGAGCCCGCCCTTGTAATCCTTACCAATAGTTCACGCTCCGAAGCCACCTGCTGCTGCTTCACGTTCCAAGCCGTCCAGTACACCAGTTGTATTTACAGGCGCACAGGCGTCGCAGCGCGAAGTCACAACGAGTTCTGGCCCAATCTTGCAGTCGTATTCCGCTTCGCAACCTCATCCCACGGCCATCCCTCAAACTACTTGGAACACATCACCTACGCGGGGGCTACCAGAAACCGGCACCTTTGGACCTTCTGGGCCACGAAGTCCGGGAGTCAAGTCTCGACCCATCAATGCCCAGGTAGACGCGCCTCACGAGAGAAGTACGCACAAACCCTATGCCAGACCAGTTGATCGCACTGCCTCCGCACACTTGCCTGGCGTACCACCTACATCGGGCATCTCCGGACCTTCGTCTTCATATACCCCGGGACCCTCCATGAAGGCAGCGAGACACAGTATTCACGCGCCCCGGGATATGCCTTCAAGTGATTTATGGCCGGAATCTGGGGGAGGTCATCCCCGAACACAACCGTCTCCCAATGAAAGTAGGAGAAAAGTGCCCAATGACGAGCGAAGTTACCCCAAGCCTGCCGCAGTACTAGAGAATGTACCTCTGCGCCTAAATCATGCCGTTCCAGCCGCTGACGCTTCCTATCCTTCAGCAGCCGTCATCGCAACCGCATTATTTGGTCAGGAACAATACCCGCATCGCAACTAATGAGGACGTCGACTATGACCCTAAGCAAACCACGGACAAAGTGTCGCCTGTGCCGTGGACAGCAGGAGCAGAAGAAAGCGAGACTTACCGAAAAGGCCGCCTTGATGATACAACCAATGCGCGACGTCGTGAAGTGGAACCAGGTCCTTTAAGTAACCGCGGGTCGCAGCCCATGCCTAGCCCTGGGACTTTCCAACCAGACGTCGATAGACGAGTAGATGCCCACAACACCACGCACAGAAATGATTCCTACTCAACACATGCCTATCAATCTCCTTATGCACCTGTGGATGCCCCGCATGTGTACGGTCCACGTGTCCAGCAAACTGACCGCGCTGCTTCTCTTCACCAGTCTGGTAAGCCATTCATCTATGGTCCACCATCTTTGGAACTGACGGTCTGCATCTGTGTTCTCTGTTTTTATCAATCGCCCCAGTAGTAACCGAGAAACCACCCTACCAGATGCGTGGTTTCAGGGATGTACCGTCAAGCGGACCCGAGGGAGTGCCTATGAGGGACCTTCATATGGCTCCAGGCGCTTCCGATGATGGTCAAAGCAACGCGGCCGCATACATGGCGCCTCCCTCGGGAACCGCTGTATCCAATGTATACCCCCCTTCTACCTACGAGCAATCATACCGGCCACCCAACATCACTCGCGTGGATAGTGTTACTTCTCCCCCTCAACAATCTATAGATCCATACCAGGTGCCCTTCGACCGCCCCGGCTCTTACAACCCCAATTTTAATGTATCCAACGAATCTCGAGAAAAGCACCTAGAAGTTCCAGACTCTGCGATATCGTTGGGCGGAGTGGAACCTACACTCGCGCGGCCACAACCGTCGTCCGCAGCCAACGGGGTTATCAAAACCCATTCGAACAACAAGCTGACCTTCCCTAACGCGAATATGGGAGGATCTCATCCCCACATACCACCAGCAATGGGGTTACATCAAAGCAGCATGGGCAGTGGAAGTAGCTCCAAGGATAGAAGGGACTGGACGGAAGGTGTGTCCGCATCGAATTTCATCGGCTTTCTGAATATTGATTCCCCCGTGAGACTCACGTATCTCCAATACGCACATCCGAAGCCCAAACCCCCAGGTACACGGCAACCATATCGATGGGCGACCCCCAGTATATGTGTCTTCAGGGTCACATCGGCATTCTGTTCCTAATGCTGGACCTCCCATGGACGTGGGCTTCGATCGAGACCGGCCTGCGGGACCAGAGACGCGCGAAATGCCCCCAAGGCCGCTACCCGTTGCCATGCCTTATCCTCCACCTCCCGCGGGTCCACCAATCGTGTCCGAACAACCTTCCGCCCATGCACGTCCGAGTACTTCAGCGTCTCAATCCGCCGGACGCACAGAGAGAGATATTGGACATCAGAGAGAAAACCATCGGTCACCAGACCGAGGGGGTATGAACGTTAATATTTTCTGTTGTACATGTCCGAGGACTCCGAGATCGGGCACACAGGTACCACGACACTAGAAGTGCGAACCGGTGGCTGCAATAGTTCTAATGGAAGTTCTCCCGACCAGATATGTCAGTTATTCATGCTCTCGAACAACACTAACTGATGCTGACAAAGCCTTGGCTACTAGACCACGCTGAGAGGTGGCGGAATCGATAAGGAAGCTCGGCAAGAAGGAGAGCTGATCACGTTGCTAGTTGCGGAGGAAGGTAAAGCCCATGTATATCCACACGAGAATCCAGTTCAATATTAGATATTAAGTCAAGAACTTTGTAACAAAACATAGTGTTGTCACGACCTTATGAAATAGATACTTGCGATCCACGAATCCTCGTCCGAAGGGCTACTACGATAGGTGCACGGTAGGAAGCTGGAGAATGCCATGCTAGCCGGTAAAGGAACGTGTTCGAATACGCAATCGTAGAACAAAAAGAGAATCCCCTGAGGATCTAGCAGGGAAACCGTAAACTGTGCTGCAGCATGATCGAGTTGGCGCTGGCGCCAAGCATTCACACTTTGTCTTATTGTATGAAAACTGTCAAGGACCCGATGTCGCAGCAGAGCCTCACTGGCATGTGGGAGGACGTGGTGCGTGCCCACCATTTAAAATATTGATTGCCCATGACAATATGCTCCTTTGAAAGACCTTCCTCCTTTTTCCTTGGATATCATAATCCGTTCGAAGGGAGCAGTGGGGGCAGAGATCCAACGAGGGTGCACGAAGGGATAGTACGGACCTGACGTAACCGTCGGCGTATTGTCTCGTGTCGTGTTGGCTTGGGCTCCGAGTCCGGCGTCTAGGCGCAGTGGCGTACGCAGAAGGGGATAAGGCGGACGGGGATGGGAGGGAAGAATCCGAACCAAAAATGAGTGAGTTGAATGGGTAATTATGGGTTGTACGGTAAGAAAATTCAAAAATATGGGAGAATTGAGATCGTTGGAACGAGAATAGAGCACAGCCGCGGATAAGTGATCCTTGCCTCAAGCTCAAGACCAAGGGCGAGGCACTTACCCCAGAACAGGATATGGGTGCGCTGGTTGAGGAAGACGGAGATGAGGGACCGTGGTAGTACGACGGCATGGCAAGACTTAGCAGGGCTGTGTATGACACGAGCCATGTCGACGGTCTCTGTCATATCCCCCTGCCACATCTGGTGACGGTGACTTGAGGAATGAAGACGAAGAATTTGAATTGAACTGGATGATGGATGGTGAGAGAATAGAGACGATGGATTTGAATTGAATTCGATGATGGATGGGGTGAGCCGTGAGGCAAATTCCGCTCATCCCCCTCCCGTGTGCCGTGCGCGGCGCGCCACATCGCAGTCACGGAAAGCAGTGCGTTTAACTCGGTAGTGGTGCACAATAAGATAGCTCATCCACGCTGCGCGCAAACCTGTGGCCCTGGGAACAGCACAGTATGGGAAAGAGAGAGAGGCAGATGGGAAAGGGAGAGGGGAAACGATCAGCGGTGGCGAGGCACAGCCTCGAGTGGCTCTGCTCCGAGAGAAGCAACGCCGCAACTCATATGTGTATGTATGCATGCAGTCAAGCCATGATCGACATATATGCCGATATGGCTCCAGGGGTATTTGTGTAGAAGGCGTGTACATTAGGTACAACTAGTGCCCGCAAGACTTCTAACATCAGAATTCAGAAAGGTCTCCCGACAGGACAGACCTGTGATTCACGCTTTCGAATAACGCTACTGATATCGACAAGCCTTGGCTACTAGAGCACCCCGAGACTTAGCCCGAGAGGTGGCACGATCGGCAAAGCTCGGCAGGAAGAATTAATTATGCTGCTAGTTGTGGAGGGGAAAGTGACTATGTATCCGCAGATATTGATATCAAGGGTATGCAGTTCAGTATTGTATTTCACATTAACGACATACCGAGCTGTCACGACCTCATAAAATCGATATTCATGATTCATGAATCCCAGTCCAAAGGCAACGATAGGTTGAAAGGTAGAAGTTGGAGGGCATCGGCGGGAAAGCAACGTATTCAGATATGCAATGGCGGAGGAAAGAGAGAACCCCTGGGGTCCGGTCGGGAACGGGAAAGTATGAACCATGCATGATCGATGGTCGGGCGTGCGCCGACATCAAACATTCACAATATTCACATTATCTCATTGTACGAAAGGATCTGATATTGTCATAATTTAAAACGCCGACATGCGTCCGTTGGCGGAAGCCACATGTGGGAGGGCTTGGTACGTGTCTATCATTTATGATATTGACTTACCAACTACAATATGGCCCACTTTCTCTGTTTTCTCCGGGTACTCGTAGTTCATTCGAAAATTCCAAGGAGGACTGTGCGGGCAGGGGTGACGAAGGTGAACGGGGAAAATGGGCCTCATTTAGCCGCTGGCGTATCGTCTCGTGTCGAATCGGTTTAGACTCAGAAGGTGTCCGTTGATGATGAATGTACGATAGGATGGCGCGCGCAGGGCGCCTGGCAGCAATCTCGCAATGGAGTAATGGGCCTGACGTGCCACGTAGTGGCGCGCGCGCACGTGCGGAATGAGAGGGGGATGGAGGGAAGAGCCTGAAACGAAAGTATATAAGTTGAATAGGTTACACGGTAAGAAATTTCAGAAATACGGACTAGTATCGTGGAAGCATGGGGATAAAGCACAGCCGCGGAAAAGTAGCCCACAATCCCTAAACCCAAGACCAAGGACGAGGTGATGTGTTACCCAGAAAGGGATTGCGGGCCTGAGAAACGGAAATGAGGGAAAAAATCACGAAGGATGGGGGTATGCGAGGGTGGACGACTCGAGGGCCATTCTGCCGGCAAGTTGGGGGTGGTGGTGGTTAGCGCGCGTGTGTGTGTTGTCGTTGTTGTCGTGCGAGATGGTTATCGGGCGGGCGTCTAGTAAGGAAGTATATTTTTCCTTACATCTAAGCAATGACTCATCAACGACCCAGGAGAGCCCAACTCAAGGGTCGGTATTACTGTGTTTTTCACGTGACTTGTCGCCGCGAGAAATTTTGTAAAAAATAATCGGGCACATTGTTTCAGTTATATCTCCTCAACGAGCCACCGGAATTCAAGAATGACTGCACCAACCAACTCTCTATAATGTAGACATCATGAGTTTGATTGACCGAAGGGAAAACAATGAAGTTTGAAGATTTCGGGAGTGTTTTGGGATCTCGGGATTGTGTGATTTTTTTTACAAATTTTCCCGCGCGCGACAAGTCACTTGAAAAACACAGTAATTGATCATGAAGCTTGTCAGCCGGCGCGGCGAGTTCGGATCTTCCCTCAAGGCACGGCCCAGATCTTCTGTGCAGCTCGAACCGCTTGTGCCGTCGCTGGTTTGAAATTACATTTACAGGACTGAGCCTTTCTCCGGCAATCTTCCGTACCTACGGTGCAACTGCATGGCTCGTCCACCTCGACTATATGAAGAGACGCTTAAATACGAACACTCTGGTCATGCGTCTTCCCAATACATGTCCGCTCATCCTAGGATCCCGCCCTACCATTCTCCAATAACTACATTACGGTCGTCATGGATGTTCTACGTTTCGTGCTCGAAGCCCCACGACTCTCGCGGACAAACAAGAAGCGCTCCCAGCTGGACACCACTCGCTCCTTACATGCCGAATCAGACACCCCATCACGGGGAGGAGAGTGAGTGCCCTATGTTGTATACGTTTGTTGAACAGTATCACAATGCCAGTCATGCAGTGGCCCACGACTAAGCAGCGTCGCGCCGTCTTGTCTGGATGTCGCTAGGACGGCACGTCCAGGTGACCGTGCTCTGTGTCTTATGGGCACCGACCCTGCGATTGCGTCTGATCAACCGAGCGAGCCCATCAAAGCAGATAACCGATCGAACACTGGCCAGATGGTGACCTCGATAAGTTGTGGAACATCAGCAGGACACAGAAATGCAGACAGGGATGGAATGGTGCAGCTGGTGCCGCGGCGTGGTAGCGGTGTGAGTCCCCGTAACGCCCTAAAACCTGTCCACAAAATTCTGAAAAATCGCCCAGTTACTACAACTTCCTGCTGGTGCAACTATCCACGAACTGCGCTCCATATCGCCCCCAAAGCGGTCAGGCACACCAGCTTCATCGCTTGAAGGTCACGTGATGCGACAGGAATTCATGGCGAACGCTGACCCAATCTTGCAATCGAATTCCACCGGGAAACATCCCGCGGCCATCCCTCAAACTTCTCTCCAGACACCACGTACGTGCTGGTTACCAGAGACGATCAGCGGTGCACCGTCGGGACCTTCTAGTCCACAAGAACGTCGAGAATCGGGAGACAGGTTCCGATCTGCCAACGCCCCAGTAGACTCACCTTACGAAAGAAGTACGCATAGGCCCTACGCCGAATACGATGGTTGCGCTGCCTCCCTGAGACTGTCTGGCGCACCCCCTGCACCATCTTTGGCTACACCAGGTGTCTCCTGGTTATCGTCGTCATCGCCTTCGGGACCTTCTCGAACGAAGACCGCAAGCTACAGTACGCACGCACCCCAGGATGCATCTTCTTTTGAACCACGGCAGGAGCCTGTAGGGGGTCATTTCCGAACACTGTCGTTCCCTCATGAAAGTAGAGAAGTGATTCATGACGAGCGGACTTACCCCTGGCCTGCCGTAATAACACAGAGGGTACGTCTGCGCATTCAGCATACCATTTCTGTTGCTGACCTTGATTTACTAGTTGTCATTCCAACCGTATCCCGTAGAAAGGAAAAATTCTCGCATGGAAACAAACGAAGACGTTGACTATGACCCTAAGGAGACTACGGACAAAGATTCTCTCGTGAGGTCGACAGCAGTAAATGAAACTGAGAGTGACGAAGACCCTCTTTACGATACGACCGAGGTACGACGTCATCGAGCTGAACCGTGTCCTCAGGGTGTCGATCCTCCCCAACTCATACCCGATCATGGGACTTCCCCACTAAGCGTCGCTACACGAGCGGTCCCCGACAACATACAAGGAAATGACTCCAACTTGATGTATGCCTATGGTATCACCGAATCGCATAAAAGCTCAAAACGTCATCCGGAGAAGCCTTCGGTCGATATGCATCAAAATCCTATTGTACAAGTAGACTCACCTCGTGAAGAGCATACTCATATTTGTACCCAGCTAGTTGACCCCATTGATTCTCTCCAACCATTTAGTAAGTCATTTGTCTATGATCCGTCATCTTTTGATCAACGGTTCCATCAATTTCACCAGCGGTGGCAGTGACAGCGTCCAACTGGACGTACCAAAACCGGGACGTACCGTCGAACATGCCCGAGATAGGATCTGTGACGCCCTACAACGGTCAAAGCCACGAAAGTAGTTCAGCAACAAACAAAGCACCTGTTCCCGAGGAAGCCACCGTAGTCAACCTCCTCACCTCTTCCAAGTTCCAGCAATTCTCCCGGCCACCCCAAGGCGTTTCTATGGACAGTGATGTCTCCCATTCTCGATCGCTTGCACGCCCATACACGATGTCTTCAATTGCCAGTGACATTCCTGGCCCGAATTCCTCTGCTATCGCTGAACGAAGTGCCAACAGAAGTATAGATTCCGACTATCTCGACTCATATGCTCCTAGTGTCAGTGAAGTCAATGAATCTCGAGAAACGTACCCATTACCTCCGGACTTTGGAACATCGTTGAGTCGAGCGGAACCTTCACCCAGCCCTCTCACACTGTCACCCAAAGCCGACAGAACTGTTAAAACCCATTCGAATAACGATTTGATTGTTCGTACTGCAGATGTAGATCCTCATCTCTACACACCAGAGTTCACAGGGATACAACAACTCAGCATTGGCGGAAACCATGGATTTAGTGATAGAAGGTGGTGGACAGAAGGTGTGTCCCCACCGACATCCGTCTTATCTTTACATTATTGATTTTCTCGTGAGACTCAGGTAGTTCCAATGCGCACCTAAGCCCAGGATCCACCCACGAAGTAGTCCTGCCGCAAGGACGTGGAAGCCATATCGATGCGCGACCCCCATCACTCTATGAGCCACAACAATATTCTGTTACTAATGGGAAATCTTCAAACATGGGCTTCAAACGAGAGCAGCCAGCGAGACCGGGATTACCAGCAAAGCCATCGCCCATTGTCTTACCTTTTCTTCCGGCTCCACAGAGTCCACCGATTGTGTCTGAACAGCCTAGATTCTATCCACCCCCGAGCACGGGAAGATTTCCACCCCGAGGAACAGAACAAGATACTAGACAGCTGGGAGGAAAATATCCACCAGGGGGTATGAACATCAATATTTTATGCTGCTCCAAGTCGAGCACGCAACCTTCTCGACATTAGAAGTACGACTGCCTTCGAGACTCCTTACATAAGAAAGAACTTCCGCACGGGACAGGCCTGTGATCCATGCTTTCGAATAATGCTACTGATATTGACAAGCTTTGGGTACTAGAGCACGCTGAGACAGCCTGAGAGGTGGTACGGTCGGCGAGGAACCTCAGCAGGAAGGAGGACTAGTTATGCTGTCAGTTGTAAAGGGGAAAGTGTCTACATATGCCCAATATTACTATGCAGTTGAGTACTGTATTTACATTAACGCCATACCGAGTTACTTCATAAAATCGGTGTTCATAAATCATGAATCCTAGTCCGGTCCGAAGGCAACAAGGTTGCAAGGTAGAAGTTGGAGAGCGTGATGTCGATAGGAAAGCAACGTGTCAGATATGAAGTGACGGAGCAAAGGGAGGACCCCTGAATGTCTGGTCGAAATGTGCTGCAGCATGATCGAAAGTGCGCTGGCACGGAATCAAGCATCCATAATATTTACTTTGTCATAATTGTATTAAAACTTTCAAAGGACATGTTGTCATAATATGAAACGCTGGCGTGTATCTGTTGGCAAAAGCCCCATGTGGGAGGGCATGGTGCGTGTCTATCTCTTGAGCTATCGATTATTCAATTGAAGTATGGCACACTTTGTCTTCCGTCTCTGAGTACTTGCAGTCCATTCTCAAATTCCAAGGGGGCTGTGCGGGCATGGGTATAAAAAGAGCGAACGGGGGATCAGGTCTCGATCAGGGTCTGATTTACGCCGGTGTATCGTCTCGTGCCATATTGGCTTACGCCCCGTTGTCTATTGAAGCATGTACAACGATAGGATGGCGTGCACAGGGTCTGGCAGTAATCTGGAAGTGGAGTAACGGGCCCGATGTAACGATGTAACACATAGGCGCGCACAGAAGGGGCAAAGAGAGGGCGGTGGAGAAGAGCCCGAAACGAATGTGAATGGATTGGATAGGTCCCACGGTAAGGAATTTCGGAACGGAAGCAATTGGTATTATCATGGAAGCAGGGGGAGAAAGCACATCCACAACCCCAAAGCCCAAGACCAGCAGTGGCTATCGGGCCGCGGTAGGCGCCGACATGGCCATGCCACGGACCAATGGGCCGGGTGCACCGACCAGCGGCGGAGAGCGGAGGTCAGGCGCGGGCTCGGATGTCGGCGGGCTCAGCCACATCCTCGTCACCCTCTTTCTGTCATCATCAATCAATTTCAAGATTAGCCATCTTCCGTAAGCACCTGATGCTGAGCGCTGAGCCACCGAGTTGCGGAGACGGAACGGTGCGTCATTTGAAGAGACTCTTAAATACACGCACACTGGTTATGCATCCTCCCAATACACATCCGCTCATCCTGCCGTCCTGCCCAACCATTTCCCAAAAATCACACTGCGGCCATCATGGATAGTCTACCTTTCGTGATCGAAGTGCCACATGGCCCACAGCTATCACAGATGGATAAGTACCCCCAGCTGGACACGTCTCGCTCCTTATATGCCGAAGCAGATATCCCACCACGGGGAGGAGAGTGAGTGCCTTAGGCCATATGCATTTTTTGAACAGTATCACAATCCCAGTCATGCAGTGGCCCACAACTAAGTAGCATAGTGCCGTCCTATCCAGATTTCACTAGGACGGCACGTCCAGATGGCCATATTTGGTCTCTTATGGGCGCTTACCCTGGGGTTGCTTCTGATCAACCGGGCGAACCCCTCCCAGCAGAGAATCAACAGACCCCTGGCCAGAGGGTGACCCCAGAAAGTTGTGAAACACTAGCAAGGCACGGAGATGCTGACAGAGATGGCGTAGAGTCACAGCCCAGTGACCATGTGAGTTCCTGCAACACCTTGTAAGCTGTACATAACATTCACACAAATCTCCCATCCACCGCGACTTCCTGATGATGCAACTGTCTAGCAAAGCCTTGAACTGCACTCTATATCACACTCTCACTCTAAGCTGACGAGCACAGTGGTTCACAAAAGTCACGTGACTCAATGCGAATTCACACCGAGCTCTAACTCAATCTTGCAATCCTATTCCGTCGGGAAAACTCACCTTGCAACTGTCCCTCGGACTTCACTACAAGAGCCACGTACGTGCTGGCCACCGGAAACAAGCGGCGATGCACCCTTGGGACCTTCTGGGCTACTGGAACGCCAAGAATCGGAAGGCAGCGCTCGGTCTACCAATGCCCTAGTAGACTCACCTCATGAAAGAAGTACGCATAGACCCTACGCAGAACACGAGGATTTTATTACCTCCCCGAAACTATCTGGCGGACCCCTTGTACCATGTTCGGCCACACCAGGCGTCTCCTGGTCTTCATTGTCATCGCCTTTGGGACCATCTCTAGCGAAGACAGCAAGCTACGGTATGTACATGCCCCCGGACATGTCTTCGTTTGAATTACGGCCAGAACATGGGGGAGATCATTCCCGAGCAATACAGTTCGAAGGTAGAGAAGTGACCCATGATGAACGGAGTTACACCACACCTGTCAGAATACCAGATAGGGTAGCACCACGCCTTCAGCATACCATTTTCACTGCTTATCTCCCTTTTCCAGCTGTCATTCCAACTGTATCCTGTAGAAAGGAACAATTCTTGCATCGCAACGAATGAAGATGTTGACTATGACCCTAAGCAAACTACGGACAAAGTGTCGCCTGTGCCGTGGATAGCAGGAGCAGAGGAAACTGAGATTTACCAACAAGGTCGCCTGGATGATGCACTCAATGTTCGACATCATGAAGCCGAACCAGGTCCTCAAGGGTCGCAGTCCATTCTTAGGACTTCCCAACTAAGCATCGATAGACGAGTGGACTCTCACAGTACCATGCACAGGAATAATTCCTACTCGACACATGTCCAGCATCGATCTCCCCATTCATTTGTGGATACAGTTTGTGAAGCGCATGTGTACGGTCCACATATCCACCAAACTGATCTTGCTATTTCCCTTCAACCGTCTGGTAAGCCATTCATCTACGATCCGCAATCTTAGGGACTGACAGACTGCCTCTGTATCCTTTGTTTCTATCAATCGCGCCAGTAGAAGTAGAGACACCATCCTACCAGATGCACTATTTCGGCAATGTGCTGTCGAGCGGATCCAAGGAAGGACCCAGGAGGGACATACCGATACTTCCAGGCGCTTCCAAAGACGATGCGCCTCTCCATGCTCAAAGCCATGCGGCCACATGTAGAGCGCCTGTTCCCTCGGGAGTTGCCGTATCAAATGTATACTCCCCTTCTACCTACAAGCAATCATTCCAGCCACCCAAGCTCGCTCGCGGGGTTGGTGTTACACCTCCTTCTCGACAATCTGTAGAGCTATACCAGGTGCCCTTTAACCGCCCCGGCTTGTATGATCCCAATGTTAATGTAATGAACGAAAACCACCTGGTAGTTCCGGACTCTGCGATATCTTTGGGCGGAGCGGAACCTACACTCGCACCGTCAAAACCGCCATCAGCAGCTAATGGGTCTATCAAAGCCCATTCGAATAACAAGTTGATCTTCCCTAATGCAAGCACAGGAGGGTCTCACCCCCACATACCACCGGCAATGGGGTCACATCAAAATAGCATAGGCAGTGAAAGCAGCTCTAGCAATAGAAGGGACTGGACTGAAGGTGTGCCCTCACCAAATTCCATTAGCTTTATAAACATTGATTCCTCCATGAGACCGACGTTTTTCCAATACGCACATCCGAAGCCCAGGCCCAACTTACCCAGAAGTTCCAAACCCTCAGGTACATGGTAACGATGGGCGATCCCCATATGTGCCTTCAGGGTCACATCAGCATTCTATTCCTAATTCTGGATCTCCGATGAACCTGGACTTCGAACAAGAGCGGCCTGCAGGACCAGGGACGCACGAAATGCCACTAAGGCCTCTATCCCTTGCTATGTCTTATCCTCCACCCCCTGTGGGTCCACCAATTGTGTCTGAACAACCTTCCGCCCAGCCACGTCCGAGTACTTCAGCATCTCAGTCCGCCAGACGCACAGAGAGAGATATTGGACATCAGAGAGAGAACTGTCGGTCACCAGACCAAGGGGGTACAAACGTTTATATTTTCTGCTGTACATGTCCGAGGTCGGGCACACAGGTACCACGACACTAGAAATGCGAACCGGTGGCTGTAACAGTTCTAATGGAAGTTCTCCCGACCAGATATGTCATTGATTCATGCTCTCGAACAACACTAATTGATACCGACAATGCCTTGGCTACTAGACCACGCCGAGAAGTGGCGGAGTCGATAAGGAAGCTCGGTAGGAAGGAGGGCTAATCACATTGCTAGTTGCGGAGGAAGGTAAAGCCCATGTATATCCGCACGCGAACGGGAGTTCAGTTCAATATTCGTCATTAAGTCAAGAACTTTGTAACAAAATAGTGTTGTCACGACCTTATGAAATAGATGCTTATGATTCACGAATCCCTGTCCGTAGGGCTACCATGATAGGTGCACGGTAGGAAGCTGTAGAATGCCATGTTAGCCAGTAAAGAAACGTGTCCTAACACGCAATGGTAGAGCAAAGAGAGGATCCCCTGAAGATCTGGCAGGGAAACCGTGAACCGTACTGCAGCATGATCGAGCGGGCGCTGGTGCCAAGCATTCACACTTTGTCTCATTGTATGAAAGCAATCAAGGACCCAGTGTTGCAGCAGAACATCACGTGGGAAGACGTGGTGCATGCCCATCATTTAAGATCTGGATTGCCAATTACAATATGGCCTAAGACCTTTCTCCCGTTTCTCTCGGTACTCGCAGTCCATTCGGAAATTTCAAAGGAGGCTATACAGGTAGGGGTCCAGCAAGGGCATACGAGGGGACACTGACCTGATTTAGCCATCGGCGTGTTGTCTCGTGTTGTATTGACTTGGGCTCCAGTGTTTAGTGATGCATATACTGTATGCTAAGACGGCAAGTGAGGTGCGTGGCATCAGTCACGTGCCCGATATAGCGCACGAGAAGGCGGACGGGAATGAGAGGGGGAAGAACCCGAACCAAAAACGAATGGTTGAATGGGTTGTACGGTAAGAAATTTCGAAAATATAGGACTATTGAGATCATCATCAGAAGGGGGATAGAACGCGGCTGGGCCACCCCAAGCTCAAGACCAAGGACGAGGCACTATTTTACCCCCGAAAAGGGAGGGGGTGCACATGTTGAAGAAGATGGAGATGAGGGGCGATGGTGCGGCGACGTACAAGGCATGGCAGGGGCGTGTATGGTATGGAGATTTGTACAACGGTCTCTGTCATATCCCCCGCCACATCTGGGAGCAATATATTTGAATTGAATTCGATGATGGGGGTGAGTCAAATCCCACCCACGCCCCTCCCATGTGCAGTGCAGTCGCGGAAAGAAGCGGGTCCAACTTGACGACGGTGGTGCAGAATAGGACGGCTCGCATGTGCTTGCTGCACGCAAACTGATGGGCCCCGGGAACGGCACAACACGGGAGAGGCAGATGGAGTAGGGAAAGGGGGAACGATCAGCGGTGGCGAGGCACAGCCTCGAGTGGCTCTGCTCCAAGGCTCCAAGAGAAGTAGCGCCGCAACTCATAGGTGCATAGATGGAGGTTGTCAAGCCGTTATCGATATGCATTGTACGTAGTACGTATTACGTTCTTCGCTCGGCGCTCGGCGCTCAGCTGCTGATTGGTTCGGACGGATTTGGTATCCCGGGTCCTTCTACGTGTGGCCGTTTTCATAATGCAGTCTAGACGCCTCCATTCAAGGCACAGTGACTGCTACAACACAACGACCAAGTGGTTGGGGCACGTCGCTGCCGTGCATTTTAGCCGTCGAGCAGCACTCCCGACCCGACTGAAACTGTCACGCGGCTCGTTTCCCTGACCCCTCCACACAGCGGTGGTCTGTTTCCCCTAAGTTTTGGGAAGTAGTGACCTAAAAGTCGATCTATTCACACACATGTGGCAGTTACGGATGTTTCCATCCATTGAGTCTATATGTGTCCACCTTCCTAAACTGGGTGGCGCAATGTAACCCTATAAAAAAAGAGGAAGATCCGCTACGAAAAAGTGCACGGCCCAAATCGAGCTGGGCTGAGCCAACCTCCCGTGTACTAGGCGATTTCTTCCACCCGAGCATATGAAGAGATGCTTAAATACGAACACTCTGGCTATGCGTCTTCCCAATACATATCCGCTCATCCTAGCATCCTACCCAACCATTTCTCTGTAACCACACCACAGCTATCATGGATATTCTACGTTTCGCTCTCGAAGCCCCACGGCTCTCGCAGACAAACAAGAAGTGCCCCCGGCTGGACACCTCTCATTCCTTGCATGCCGAAGCGAATATCCCATTACAGGGAGGAGAGTGAGTGCCTTAGACTATATGCATTTGTTGAACAGTATCACAATGCGCGTCATGTAGTGACCCACGACTAAGCAGCGTCGCGCCTTCTTATCCCGATTTCGCTAGGACGGCACGTCCACATGGCCGTACTCTATGTCTTGTGGATGCCTTCCCTGCGGTTGCTTCTGAGCAACCGAGCCAGCCACTCCCAGCAGGTAGCCGACCGAATTCTGGCCAAATGGTGACCTCGGATCGTTGGGGTACACCAGCAAGGCGCAGAAATGTAGACAGAGATGGTCTGGAGTCGGTTACACTGCAGCGCAGTGACCACGTGAGTCCATGCAAGACTCTAAAGCTTGTCCTTGGAATTCTTACAAGTAGCCCATTCTGTTCGACTTTCCTGCTGGTGGGACTATCCAGCAAAGCCCCGAATTGCACACCATATCGTGCTCTAAGTCATCCACCATCCCGGTTTCTCAAGAAGGTCACGTGACGCAACGCGAAGTCACGTCGAGCTCTAGCCCAATCTTGCAATCGGATTCCATCCGGAAATCTCACCTTGCAGCCACCCCTCAGACTTCGGGACAAGTGCCTACTACACGCTGGTTACCAGAGACGGGCAGAGATGCACCCTCAGGACCCTCTGGGCCACGAGAACCTCGAGAATCAGGAGACAGCTTTCGATCTGCCAACGCTCAGGTAGATTCACGTCACGAACGAAGTACGCATAGATCACACGCCGAACACGATGATCTCACTACATCCATGAAATTGTCTGGCGGGCCCCCTGCACCACCTTTGTCCAAGCGGGGCGTCTCCTGGCCTTCGTCCCTTTCGCCTTTAGGACCGTCTCTAACGAAGACAGCAAGCTACAGTATGCACACAACCCTGGATATGCCTTCGTTTGAACCATGGCCAGAGCGTAAAGGAGGTCATTCCAGAGCACCACCATCCCCCCATGAAAGTAGAAAAGTGACCAATGACAAGCGAAGTTACTCCAGACCCGCCGTAATACGAGAGAGGGTACCTCTACGTCTTCAACATACCGTTTCTATTGCTGACCTCCCTTCGACAGTTGACATTCCAACCGTATCCTGTAGAAAGGAACAATTCCTGCATCGCAACGAATGAAGATCTCGATTATGACCCAAGGGAAACTATGGACAAAGTGTCTCCTGTGAGGTCGACAGCAGGAGCAGATGAGACTGAGATGGACGAAGACCCTCTTTATGATACGGCCGAGGTGCGCCGCCATCAAGCTGAATCAGGTCCTCGGAGCGTCTATCCTCCACCGCCCATACTTGATCATGGGACTTCCCAACCAAACGTCGCTACACGAGCCGACCCTTACAACATACAAGGAATTGACCCCGACTCGACGTGTGCCTATGACATCAGTGAATCACAAGCAAGCTCAAAACGTCATCTGGCGAAGCCCTTTGTCGATATGCGTCAAAGTCCCATTCTACAGGTGGACTCATCTCGTGAAGAGCGTACCCATAGATACCGTGCCCAGCAAGTTGACCACACAGAATCTCTTCAATCGTTTAGTAAGTCATTTGTCTGTGATCCATCATCTTTTGACTAACGGACTTATAGCGGCAGTGACACCGTACAACTGGATGCGGGATGTACCGTCAAGTGCCCCAGAGGTAGGGTTCGTGATGCCCTACAACAGTCAAAGCCACGCGAACAGCTCGGCAACAAACAAAGCGCCTGTTCCTGAGGAAGGTCCCGTAGTCACCGTCCCCGCCTCTTCCAAGCTCCAGCAGCTATCTCGGCCACCCCAAGGGGTGTCTATGGACAGTGACATTTCCCATTCTCGATCGCTTGCACGCCCGTATACGGTGTCCTCCATTACCAGTGATATATCTGGCCCAAATCCCTCTGCTATCACTGAGCAAAGTGCCCTTAGAAGCACAGATTCCGACTACCTCGATTCATATGCTCCTAGTGTCAGTGAAATCAATGAATCTCGAGAAATGTACCCATTACCACCGGACTTTAGAACATCGTTGAGCGGAGTGGAGCCCAGGCTTTCACTCACCCCCAAAGCCGACGGGACTGTCAAAACCCATCCGAATAACGATTTGAGAGTTTGTAATGCGAACGTAGAATCTCATCTCTACACACCAGAGTTCACAGGGATGCAACAAATCAGCGCTGGCAGCGATTATGGATTTAGTGATGGAAGGCGGTGGACGGAAGGTGTGTTTACACTGACATCCGTCTTACTATTACATTATTGATTTGCTCGTGAGACTCAGGTAATTCCAATACGCACCTTAGAAGCCCAGGATCCACCCATGTAGTAGTGCCACCGCAAGGACATGAAAACCATATCGACGAACGACCCTCATCACTATATGGGCCGCAACAATATTCTGTCCCTCATGGGATATCTTCAAGTATGGGCTCCAAACGAGAGCAGCTTGCAAGACCAGGATTACCACCAAAGCCATCGCCTGTTGTCTTACCATATCTTCCGCCCCCCCAGAGTCCACCAATTGTGTCTGAACAGCCTAGGTTCTATCCACCCCCGAGGACGGGAAGATCTCCGTCCCGAGGAACAGAACAGGATACCGGACAGCTGAGAGGAAAATATCCACCAGGGGGCATGAATATTAACATTTTCTGCTGCTCCAAGTCGAGCACGCAAGCTTCCCGGCATTAGAGGTACAAATCGTGCCTGCAAGACTCCGTACACAAGGAAGCTCTTCCGTACAGGACAGGCCTGTGATTCACGCATTCAAATAGTGCTACTGATATTGACGAGCCTTGGGTGCTAGAGCATGCCAAGATAGCCTGAGAGGTGGCACGGTTGGCGAGGAAACTCAACAGGAAGGAGTAGTTGTGCTGTCGGTTGTGGAGGGGAAAGAGTCTATATATCCCAAAATCGATATCAAGGGAATGCAGTTGAGTACCGTATTTACATTAACACCATACCGAGGTATCGCGATCTCATAAAATTGGTGTTCATAAATCATGAATATCCATAAATCCTGGCCCGGTCCGAAGGCAACAAGGTTGCAGGGTAGAAGTTGGAGAGTGTGATGTCAACGGGAAAGTAACGCGCGTCTGTGTTCGAGGCGGAGCAAGGAGGGGACCCCGGACCCCAAAAGGTCTGGCTGGGAAAGCACGAACCGTACCGCGTCATGATCGAGCATGCGCTGGCATTGCATCAAGCATTTACAATATTTACTGTCGCGGTTGTATGAAAACTTTCAAAGAACCTGATGTAGTCATAATTTGAGATGCTGGCAGTCAGCGAAAGCCTCGTGGGAGAGCATGGTACGTGTCTATCATTTGAGATATTGACTTGTAAATAACAATGTGGCCCACTTTATCTTTCATCTCTGGGTACTCGCAGTTCATTCAGAAATTCCAAGGGGGGCTGTGCGAGCGTGGGTATAACATGAGTGAATGGGGATCAGGGCGACGGGCGTGATTTACGCCGGCGTTACGTCTCGTGCCGTATTGGTTTACTGTAAGCTGCGGTGTCTCACTGTCTATTGATGCATGTATAACGAGAGGATGGCGCGCACAGGGCGCTTGGTAATAGTCTGGCATTGGTGTAACGGGCCCAACATAAGACATAGACATGCGCAGAAGAAGGGGCAGAGAGGGGGTGGTGGGGGAAGAGCCCGAAACGAAAGTGAGATTGTCGTGGGAGAAAGCATGTGGTCCGCAACCTACAGCTAAGCCCATTTCGGTATCATACATATTTACCTTGAGCTTCCTTTTGGGGCATAGTTGGAGTCGAGTGGTTCTGTTCCGAGCGTTCACATCCGCGCTGGGCCCCGGTCACCCAGTGAATTTCCTCTTCCCTCCTTCCTTTCTAGGCACTCCGGACGCCCATTTGTCGCGTCATCTGGATGTCAATTTAAAGAGACACTTAAATATGCCCTCCCCGACCATGCGTCTTCCCAATACATATCCGCTTATCCTACTATCCGGCCCAACCATTTTCCAAAACTCACACTACGGCAATCATGGATAGTCTACATCTCGTGCTCGAAGTGCCACAGCTGTCACAGATGCACAACCACCCCCAGCTGGACCGTGAGACGTCTCGCTCCTTATATGCCGAAGCAAATATTCCACCACGGGGAGGAGGGTGAGTGCTTTTGTTGAACAGTGTCATAGCGCCAGTCATGCAGTGGCCCACGATCGAGCAGGGTAGCGTCGTCTTATCTGGATTTCGTTAGGACGGCGCGTCCAGATGGCCGTGTTCTGCCTCTTATGGGCGCTTACCCTGTGGTTAACTCTGACCAACCTCGCAAGCCCCTCCTAACGGAGAATCGACAGACCCCTGGCCAGATGGTGACCTCGGAAAGTCTTGAAATATCAGCAGGGCACGGAGATGCAGACAGGAATGGCGTAGAGTTGCAGTCCAGTGGCCGCGTGAGTCCCCGCAACATGGTACAACCTGTACATAAAGTTCTCACAAATCTCCCACCCACCGTGCAACTGTCCAGCAAACCCTTGAACTGCACTCCATATCGCACTCTAAGCCGACGGGCACAGTGGTTCGGTCATCTCGCGAAGGTCACATGATCCAACGCGAAAGTGATGGCCCAATCTTGCAATCCCATTCCGTCGGGAAACCTCACTTTGCGACCGTCCCTGGGACTTCACTACAAGAGCCGCGTACGCAGTGGCTACCGGAGACAGGCGGCGATGCACCCTTGGGACCTTCTGGGCTACGGGAACGCCGAGAATCGGGCAGTTTTCGGTCTGCCAACGCCCCGGTAGACTCACCTCACGAAAGAAGTATGCATAGACCCTACGCCAAACACGAAGATTTTGTCGCCTCCCTGAAGCTATCTGGCGCACCCCCTGCACCACCTCCGGCCACACCAGGCATCTCCTGGTCTTCATCGTCATCGCCTTTGGGACCATCTCTAACGAAGACAGCAAGCTACAGTATGTACACACCCCCGGACATCTCTTCATTTGAACCACGGCCAGAACGTGGAGGAGGTCATTCCCGAGCAATACAGTTCGAAGGTCGAGAAGTGACTCATGACAAATGGAGTTACTCCAGGCCCGCCAGAATACCAGAGAGGGTAGCACCACGCCTTCAGCATACCATTTT
>QFEY01001907.1:0-11340 GCA_003316435.1 Russula virescens | reverse complement strand
GGAGAGCTAGACGAGGAGCTCTACATGGAACAACCTGAAGGATTCAAAAAGAGAGGCCAAGAGCGCAAAGTGATGCGACTAAAAAGAGCTATCTATGGTCTAAAGCAAGCTGCACTCCAGTGGTGGAGAGCGCTGGATAGATCCATGGCTAAGCTAGGCTTCAGACGCTTAAAGTCTGACTCAGGACTCTTTGTAAAGTTCGCTGCAGGTGGTACCAGAATCATTGCCATTGTCTATGTCGATGATATCATATTCCTGGGACCAGACTTGCGCGAAGTGAACATTGCCAAAGACCTCTTCATGAGGCAATGGGAATGTCGAGATATGGGAGAAACAAAGGAGTTCCTACGGATGAAAATCCTTCGGAAAGGACACATTATACTCCTTCACCAAGAGGAATACCTTGCAAAGGTATTGGAGCGCTTTGGCATGAATAATGCCAAAGCAGCACCAACTCCTCTCCCATCTGGATACGTTCCAACACCCAACACTGCTCCAGCTAATGATAAGCTGCAAAGCAAATATCAGCAACTGATTGGTTCCCTCCTATATCTTATGATAGGAACCAGACCAGACATCGCCTTTGCAGTCACGAAAATGTCTCAGTTCGCAGCCAACCCAACTAAAGAGCACTATGACAAGGCTCTTTATATTTGTCGCTACCTAGTAGGCACCTCAAAGTACCAACTAGAGTATGGACGAGCTGCAACTGGCATAGAGGCGTTTGCTGATGCCGATTGGGGATCTGAACCTTCCAGTAGGCGTTCTACTTCCGGATTCCTAGTGAAATTCGGAGGGGCAGCTGTCTCATGGAATAGTAGAGCGCAGAAAACTGTTGTGCTCTCTTCCACTGAAGCAGAGTATATGTCTATGAGCGACGCCTCTAGACAATTGGTATGGATTAAATCTGTGATGAGAGAAATTGGATACTCTCTCCAACCATTACCACTCTGCGGAGACAATCAAGGGGCAATATTCAATGCCTCTAATCCTGTCCAAGAGAAACGCACTAAACACATCGACATTTGCTACCACTATATAAAGGATGTAGTGGAGCAGGGGGAGATTGCACTATTCTACGTGCAATCTGACCAAAACCCTGCTGACATGTTCACTAAAAACCTCGTCAGAGATAAATTCCTGAGATGTAGGAGTCGTCTTGGACTAACCTTCTGGTAAGACTCCCTTCAATGAAAAAGGAATGCGGAACAGAGATCTCTCCTCTGTCCCCCATTCCTCTTACAAAGAAGGACCTCATGCGAAAGCAAGAGGTGGGTCTGAAAGGATAAGTTGGTTCCTTATTCATCCACCCCTTTATTTCGCTACTATAGTCTAGCTACAATTTCTTGTATCCTTTGCTGCGCTTTGCCCACTCTCTTGACTGCTCAAACCAGATGGGGTGGCATGGCTCTGAAAGATCCATGCCACTGCATCCGATTAGAGTGGACAAGACTTTGGACAAAAAGCCCAGAAAAAGGGATACAAGAAATATAGCCACGCAAATTCTCTTCTTGTCCCCCTCTACATCCTGGTCGTGAAAACAGGTGCGAACTTCTACCATCTGGGGAGTGGAAGCGATGAACTCTCTCCCACTTTTCAGATGATAGAATATCGCATGTTTTCCAGACCAGGGTATAGGGAAGGACAGGAAGAGGACTCTTTCTGTAGAGGGAACGATGACATTAATCATCATTCCCTGTACAGAAATAGTGCAGTCGCGCAGCACGTTGACTCTCCCACCAAAGGGCAGATTAGTTTCCTTTGGAGCGAGGTTGCGCTGAATTACTTCTGCACTATCTGGCTTCAAAAGAAGCTTCTCTTCCCTTTGGCGGAAGGAGATCAAAGAGTTGCATGACTATACTAACTAGAGAATCATTTCTACAGTCTCTGCCACCTCCTTCTTATTCCTTGTCCCTGTGCTGCCCTTAAGGGCGAGAGAGAAAGTGTGGTAGTCCCCCTTTCTCTTCTGACCTCTAAGGGCGTTAAAGGAATAGGGATAAGAAGAAGGTTGTAGTGAGATGCTGTAGAAATAATTCCTTTGGCATTTCCTGCACGCTCTCTTTCAGATTGGAGAGTGGCAGACATTCACCTGCCTTTCACTCTTCAGTCTGAAAGGGAGGTGATGCAAGAAGAGCCAATGGAAATATGCGCTTCTGCTTGGTCGCTCTTCAGATTTTGAAGTGGATGACCTTGCAGATCCTCCACATCAAAATCCGAAGGAGGACAAAGAAGATGCGCATATCTCTAGTATAAGCTTAACATCTCTTAGTAATGGTTCATGAGACACGTGGATCACAAGTGATGCGTCATTAGAATGGCATCTAGTGATGCATTGCTTGTGATCTCCAGTGCCCGTTGAAGCATTACTAGGACCCTTCATAGTGAGATGGGAAAGAATTGAACATTACACCGTTCTATCCTTCCTTATCTCACTAAGAATGGCATTGCCTATCTATATTCCTCAAGTAGGAATGTTTCGGCAAGGTGTCTAGCTGTAGCTAAGGAGTACTATCAGATTCCTTCCTGTTTCTTCTCCATCTCCAGATAACACGAGTTGGTTTTGGGAGATCATCACTCACCACCGACTCGTGTCATCTGAGAGCAGTGAGAAGAGTCAGGAAAGAAAGTAACCTGCACTCTTTAATCTCTCTGAACTTTTTCCGCGCAATCCAACAGGGGGAGTAATTGCGATGGGTGAAAAGACGATAACTCCTTTTGCCTATTGCAATTATTCTCCTTAGTAGGATTGAGGAACAAGTTCAGAAGGGGATAGAGAGCGCAAGTACTGTCGGAATGTTGACGGGATTGAACTGAGTCATGCTGCGACACTCATCAAGGAAAAGTATGCAACTGGGATAGGTGGAGAGAATCACTCCCTACCTGCCTCAGTCGCAATTTTTTCTGGATGGGTATTGCACCATAGACTTGTCTCCCAACCTCTCTCCTAAAGTTGGAGAGATTGAATAGTGCTGAGTAATCTTCTCACAATGATGGAGGAGATACAGCACAATGCGACAAGACAGTACAGCATGAGATACTGCTCAGTTACCTTGTCCAGGATAATATCATGCACAACTTACCTGCGTGCACCAGGGTACACTAGGTAAGGGGGAGTGTTGAAGCGCACATGCTCCACTTCCATATATGGATGGAAGTATCCCTTATTGGGATTATACCTACTTCTTATTTCCCTAGTCACTCCTTTACTATCTACGGAGATATGTAGTCACGTCACACCCTCCTTCATGTATATAAGGACTGCTGTTTCGCCCCATAATGACCAGTGTGGTTTTCTCCCACTTCGTAGTACACAGTAGTAGTCATTAGCACAACTGGTGAGCCTGCTATGCGCACATCGTGCTGCTGACACATGTTGCCCTGTCAAAAACAGCTCACTGAGCATCAGCAAGGACAGGAGTCCAAGCAGGAGCTAAATTGTCCTTGTACAAGGGCAAAAAATGCCACACACCACCCTGGAGCGGATGCAGTGAGGGCACTACGGGTCCACCGAGATCCAAAAGTCATTCAAGAGGAGAAAGAAACATGCCGAAGGAAAAAGGAAGAAAAGGAGTGCAAGCAAGAAAAAGAAGCAGCCAATAAAAAAGAAGCTGCAAGATTCTTGGAGGACTACCATGCTCAACAAAAGGCTGCTATAGCCGAGCAAGAAGTTTCAATCCCTTGTCACAGATTGCAAGGTATTTTGCAAACTGCTTTCACATTTTTCTGCTTGAAGTTGTGATCTAACATCCATGAACTAGTCATGCCATGTCACTCACTCAAGGCAACTATGACACCTGCAATGACCTCGAAGGCCTCTGGTAAAGCTTCAAATATTAACAAGTGGCATGGCCAAAAGCGAAAATCTACTGTCGTCAGCAATGCCCCTGCCTCGGATGCAGTCGAGCATGAGCCAGCTAGCAACAATGAGCAGATGGACCCACCAACGAAAAGGGTAAAGCCTTTGTCCCATCAACAAACCACCAGCCACCCCATCCCATGCCCAAAAGGAAAAGGTAGTCAAGCAAAAACCACTGTCACCGTGACTGGGACGGGGGGAGAAGTCAGTAATCAAGATGACATCGCCTGTACTGTGGCAAAACGTCCAAACACCATTTCTGAAGCTGACAGGGATCTGAATCCTGAGACTCCTCGTCCTACAAAAAAAGTGAGAACGCAAAGACTCCGGCATACCGGTACATCCCAGTTCCCCAACCTTGAATGGGTGACATGGTTGGTGACGACATTGATCTAGAAACTTTGGTAGCATTCAAGCCAGACAGTTCGACTGCAGTTGTCACACATAGTGACGATAGCTTGTCTTCCAACAATGGGAATGTGAGTGAGAGTGAGGTCACAACTCCACGTCAGCAAGAGATCCAAGCAAGCAAATTGTCTGTGATGTCTGACAATGAGTGTTCGGAGTCCTGGCCGACACCAGTTGCCCTCAAAAAGGGACATTCCTCCCAAAATGCATTTGAAAATGATATAGATGACGATTCCGAGTCAGAGCCTGAGGACTCCAAAGGAGGGGCTGTGGGGAGAGGCAAGCACGGGGTAGGTAGCAAAACATTCAAGGTATGTCAGATCAAATTTTTTCATTTGTTGACATTGACGGCATGGGATGTCCATAAATAGCGGGCGTCAACCTCTACCAGTGCACGGTGCCGAAACGAACAGTATGTCGACTTCTTTAGTAGTGTGTGTCCTCAGTATATCAATATGCAGAGGTCCTGCCAGTGGCTCTGCAAAATCATCCAAATTCACCAAGGCTTCATCTGTTTCTTGCCCTCCTGCTGCCACTCACTCTCCCTTAGGGTGTAGCACGGGTCACACCGCGGGTCTGCTCACCGACACCGCACCTGTAACCTGTCACACCGTACCCGTATTCACACCGTACCTGTAAGAACAGGTCAAACCCGCAGGTGGTATATTATTACCGCGGTGTTAAGACACCGCGGTAAACCGTTAATACCGTAGCACATAACTATTAAAAAGAAGGACAAAATATTATATTAATTCATATAAACTATTTACTACTATAATTTAAAACTAAAAGAGAACCGGGGCGAGCCCAGCTCAAGGGCAATCAGACGCTGACAGGGGGGTTTATATACCCCCGGGCATGCGCACGGACCATTTGGCCATGTGTGCAGTTGCGCTGTGTCTCGTGACGCGCAATTTACTTGTGTTTGTACTCCTTTCGTTCGTGTGATTCAACACAACTCAGACGTGATGCATGTGACAACACAACGAATGGCACCACCACAAATGGCACCATCACAATAGCACGCAACAAACGACACGAAGAGGCCCGACGACACGCAGTAAACCCCACGGCGGAACAAACGACACACGAATGGCACGACAGCACACGAAAACGAGGCCCGACGACACACGAAAGAGGCGCGCGACGACACAAAAACGAGGCGCGACGGCACGCGACGGCGAGGCGCAGCAAACAGCGCAACAAGGCAACGAAGGCTGCGATTGCACGCAACTCACGGCGCGAAGACGAGGCGCGACTCAAGGCACGAAAACGGGGCGCGGCGCAGCAAGCAACGCAACGGCACGCGAAGACGCGCAACAAACGGCGCAGCGAACGAACAGCGACTCATGAACGGCACAACGAGGGGCGACGCACGGTACAATGACGGGGCACCATGAATGGTGCAACGGCGGGGCATGTAAATACAGTATTGAATGTACTTAGTTTACTGTCTGCAACATAGAAAAATGTTTGATTTAGTTCTGGTGTGACTGGCAAGCAATGTATTTTTACTTGAGAGCAGGAAGAACACGAGACACCGTCAATACCCGTGACACCGCCAAAACGGGTACGGTGTGCCACAGGTAGCACATTTCCGACACCGTACCTGTACCTGTCAAACCTGTGGGCCAATTACCACAGGTTGACCCTTACCTGTGCTACACCCTACTCTCCCTCGGTGCACATCTTGCAGGCAATCGCACTGGATGGCATCATGATTACCTGAAAAAGTGGCCATCCTACCCCTATTTCAAAATCAACATCTAGGCACACATCTAGGTGTGCACAAGGCAACAATGCTTCCGACGAGGAGGAACTGGCAATTGGTGGGTTACAGGATGAAGATGAGTCCCTTGAGCAATCCGCAGCTCTTGCAAGCCCTCTCAAGGGAAGGGAGTCTCAGGAACTGGCCAAGGTCACTTCAATGCGTGTTCTTTCAAATTTTTGCTCACAAACCCTTGTTGACTTAGGACCATATCAAGATTACATGTGACATCAAAGCAGAGCATGTTTGTCTTCAGGGCATAACTGACCAGCAATTTAAAAACATCATCCTTCTGTACTGGATGCAATTCTGCATGGCCCGGGAAGATCCCTGGCATGATATTCTTGAAGAAGATGTTGGCTTTGTCGGGCAGATCTGGCCTCGCATTTTTGGTGAATCATTGCCAAAAGAATTCAAGCCAGAGATAGTCATAAGGGTATGTCCAGATTGTATCATAGATGGCCTGTAGTATGCTTATGCCCCTAAATTATACAGCTCAGGGCAAAGGTTTGGGATTATTGCAACAGGATGAAGATGAAGGCCAAACAGGTCATTTATGAGCACTTTAGGGATGCTCACAAGGGCGATGCAGGTGCGATCAAGGATGAACAGAAACGAATGGAATTCAGTGCCTTGTTCTGCAACGAGAACAAAGGTAAGTTCAAATTCATCTTCAAAGGATACGATACAATTCCCATGAGTTGCAATCACCGTGTTGCTGCAATGCTTCTCCCTCACGATCTTGACAACAGGGAAAGCACAAAGGGAAATTCATGAGTGCCTGCATCATCGAGACACTTGCGGTGCACTTCCAATTCAGCACACCGAGTAAGGAGGTCAGGAACATCCCCTCTCGTTATCCAATTGGTGGCATTGTGCTGGCCATTATGGCGGTGAGTAACAGCTACTTGAAAATGGGTCTGCTCTAATACTTTTTAAGCTCGAGCAGGCATTCATTCTCTATAGAGATGGCCATTACAAGTACGAGGACGGCTGCCTTTCTATCAAAAAACTGGTGGTAGAGAAAGCATATGGCAAGGAGAAACAAATACGTGATGCACAGCATGATTTCAGTGCTAACAACTATCAAAGGGCGACTTGCAGTTGGGTGAGGGCCCTCAGAAAGGAAGGCGACAATGTTGTGTCTGCTCTTTGTGACTGTGCCTGGGCCACTTCCAATTGCAATGCCATGCGAGCAAACAATCCTACTTTGCATGATTCTGAAACCGATCCGCGCACTGACATAGAGAGCTCAGAGAGCTCAGACAATGGCATTGCCAATGCCAACAAGGCTGACCCCCAAGACTCCGACAGCAAGGATGATAGTAACTCCGGTGATACCATCAGTGAAAGCAGTCATAGCAATATGGAAGATGATATTGGCAATAGTGGTGATTAATGTCTTCCTCGTGCCTGTATCGTGCAGTGTGAGTGAACAGTGAGCGCAAAAATAACTTTTTATGGTTCGTAGTACTAATTTGTCTCTTCCTATCCTAGGGAATATGGACTCCAAATATCGGCCTCAAATGTAGCACATTTCAACAATGGCTATGTTGATTACGGCCTCATACACAATTCAACTTGCATGGATGGACTCGGACATTAGTTGGACAATTGCTTGATAACACATTGCATGTTCTTATTGTTGCAGCAATAAATGCGCAGAGCAGGCTTACCAGCTTAGACTTAGTGACTACTACTGTGCTACGAAGTTAGAGGAGAACTCTCTGCATTTACAGCAAGATACTGAGGTCCTTATATACATGAGGAGACCGTGATGTGACGTGTATACTACCATAAGTAAGTATAAGGAATAATGTGTGACTATGGGATCACAATGCATAAGAATGCATAAGGCATACTTCCTAATTGGATCGGATATGTCCCAATCCGTGTAGAAGGTCATGCGTCCTTCAACACTCCCCCTTGCTTAGTACACGGCCGATGCTGTGAACGTAAGCAAATGAGTGATCCCTGCTCATCAATCCCTCTCGTACCTCACAGACAGAGGGCAGAGAGGTTGATGTATCAACGCCATGAACTTCCCAGCCCTCTCTCTGTCAGATTCTGAGAGAGATTGAGGATGAGAGTTGCGTTGAACCAATCACATGAATGATTGTGTTACATCGAGCAGAGCTGCGACAGCAACAAGTTAGTCTTGAAGAGGAAGGAGTGGAAGCTAATGATGTCAGCTAAGTTTTGCTTGGACTCAGTCCAGCGATTACCACTCAGCCTCTTGAAGAGCTTGTGCTGACTTTGCTGCATGAATTACCTTTCCTGTTCCCTTAAGGGGAACCTCCTCCGCCAGAGGAGCTGTCCATTAGCGAATTATGTCAGTTAATGTCTCCCAGCATTTCTCCCCCATTGTCGAGGGTTATGCCATGGAGAGATGACAAGATGAGCAACCATCCACAGCATAATCCTCAGCAAGGGAGAACAAATGCTAGGAGGTACTCACGCTCTTTTGCTATTGACCTAGCCAATCATACCGTTCAGCACACGTCCTGCATCTACCGAGGACAATGCACTGTATGATGGCGTAGGGAGCACCAGCCAATGCACTGTTCTCAGCAATTCAGAATATGTGCTGGATGGTACTCAAGGGTCAGGTCAATACCGCCAGTTATTTCACCAACGCCGCACGAGCGAACTTCGGCTTCAGGACACCTCCTGAAAGACTGGGGTAAGGGGTAACACCCACTCCTGTCCTTCACGAGGTGGCCAGCAGCAGAAATTTGCTAGTGCTGTGCTTGTGAAAGAACTGGTAGTGGTCTTACTCCTTTGACCTCTGCACATCTTCACCATACCATCGAATCCTCCAAGCTGCCTCTTGAGAGGGCAATGGAGTAGAGGTAGTCTCATACGTCATCACTCTCTCAGTTAGAGACGACCTGGTAGAACTCGATGGTATGCAGATGTGCAATGGACAATGAGCTTTTGCTCATTGACCTCCTCACATCTGCCATGCCATCGTCTCATCCAAGCTGCCTCATCTGCGAGTGAGAGAAACAGGTGGAGAGTACTCTTCATTGGCTTCACTCACTCATAGATGAGGAGCACAGACGAAGAGATGGCACAGAGATGTGGAAAGGACAGCAGAAAGTTATACTAGTCTAATTAGTACTATGTATGGAATTTTAATTCTAATTGACCCCTGCAGCTCTGAAATTTGTCCTTTGTGAGATTCTTCGTTAGCATGTCAGCAGGGTTTTCATCGGTGGGAGTATAGAGTAACATAATCTCCCCCTGTTCCACTACCTGGTTTATATACCTGTAGCAGATATCTATATGTTTGGTGCGTCTTTCTTGAACTGGATTTGAAGCAGTGAAGATTGCACCTTGGTTATCACCTATCAGAGGGAATGGAGCGAGGCTTTTCCAGCCTAATTCTTTCATTAAGCTCTGCATCCACATGAGTTGCCTCGAGGCATCACTCATGGACATGTATTCCGCTTCTGTGGAAGAGAGTGCAACTGTCTTTTGCACTCTACTATTCCATGTGATAACTGCGCCTCCTAGTTTAATCATAAACCCGGTTTGAGAACGCCGGTCTGTGGTCTCACTACCCCAATCAGCATCTGCAAAGCATATGAAGCCTTTGTCAGAGCGTCCATACTCTAAGGTATAGTTCTGGGTCCCTTGTAGGTAGCAACATATGTAAAGAGCTTTGTCATAGTGCTCTTTAGACAGATTGGCGGATTGCTGAGCCATTTTAGTGACTGCATAAGCAATATCCGGTTGCGTGCCTATCATGAGGTATAATAGTGATCCTATAAGCTGCTGATACCGGGAGCGAAGCTCTGCATCTACCAGTGCGCTGTTGGGGAGTGGAGAGTATCCTGAGGGAAGAGGAGTTGGAGACGGCTTTGCATTATGCATATTGAACCGCTCCAGAACTTTTCGCAAGTAGACGGTTTGATCTAGTAATAGAACATTACCATCTCTGCGTATCCTCATTCTTAGGAACTCTGTAGTTATCCCCATATCTCAGCATTCCCATTGGCGCATGAATAGAGTTTTAACCATGCCAATCATGCTGGGGGATGGTCCCAGAAAGATTACATCGTCTACATAGATGATTGCAATTACTTCTGGCTGACCATGTCCGTCTTGGACAAATATTCCAGAGTCAGACATTAGACGTCTGAAGCCTAGCTTAGCCATGGATTTATCAAGTGCTTTCCACCACTGGAGTGCAGCTTGTTTGAGTCCATAGATAGCTCGACATAATCGGAAGACTTTGCACTCTTTGCCTTTCTGTTTAAACCCTTCAGGTTGTTCCATGTACAGCTCCTCGTCTAGCTGTCCATATAGAAAGGCAGTACAGACATCTACACTTTGCATCTGCCATTTTCTGAGTGCAGCTAGTGCAAACATAAGGCGAGCAGTCTCAAACCGTACAACTGGTGAGAAGATGTCTGAATAGTCAATGCCTTCAACCTGAGAAAAGCCTTTGGCTACAAGTCTGGCTCTTTTCCGACCATCCATCTTCTGATCGAAGACCCATCTGTTTTTTATTATTTTCCTTCCTTTCGGAGGATCCACCAAGTCATAGACATGCTGCGCACGGAGTGAGTCAAGCTCCTGCTTGCAGGCATCTATCCAATCCCTTTGTTTAGCGGTTGGCATCCGCTGTATGTCTTTGTAGGACCACTCTCTAATATTAGAGGTGTCTATGGCGTCTGAACTAGTGGTGGTGAATGCATCTGCTTTTGCGAGCAAATAGTTCAGAAATCCTACTCCCCCTTCCTTCGATAGGATGGTAAGAGACTGTTCAACTTCTTCCTGACTGTGGGAGCGTGTAGCTTCATCTCCTCCTTCCCCAGTGTCGTTCTCTACATCAGGCGACAATGATCTGTAAGAAAGAGGAGTGGTCAGTGTGCGGTACAGAGTGGGAGATTCATAACCAGCATCTTCCTCACTTTCTGGAGACAGGCTGCGCTGTCGACTGCGTGGGCCTCTCATACCTCCTGTACTGCGACATTGACTTCCACTACCATGGCGTCTTTTTTTTTTTTTTTTGGATTTTATTAACGTCCACCTCGGGGTGCAGAACCCCACATAGGACTCAAGCTCATGTACATGACTGACAGGGGAGTGTGCTAATGAAATCTTTACAATGCCGCATCTCTGCTAATGGAACAAATGACTGCTGTCCTTATGCCTGACGATTGCAAATTTAACAGGTGCGGTGTGTCGCGCCGTAGGGGCCTCTTGGCTTAGGCAGGGGAGCAGTGTGTGGGCGCTCTCGTATTGGCCTCCTATCAACGTTTCTGCTTGGTCTTGGGCTTGGCATTTCGGGGGGGGT
>QFEY01001903.1:0-16457 GCA_003316435.1 Russula virescens | reverse complement strand
CTTCCACGCCTTCTCGACATCCGCATGGCTCCGATAGGTAAAGGTGCCTTTGCCATCTATGCATTGATTAATGAGTTTGATCAACTTTTCTGATGTTTCCCTGTTCAGATGAGCGTTGGTGACGAGTTCTGCAAACAGGAAGTCCTCCCGAGAGTTGAAATTTGGCCACCAAGGATCTGAATCAACGACAGTGGGGCCTTGGCATTTGATAGACCCGAAGTTATATTCCTCAAAAGAGCAAACCTTGTCACATTTTTGACTCCTAGGGTGGTATTCTGTTCGTATCTCATCAATGGTGGCATCATCGGCCACATCAGCGGGTGAAGGAGCATCGGGATAGGACACTAAAGAACGAGTTGGTGCAAAAGCATAAGCGTGAATAGGTCTTCCTCACCTTCTATCTCCGGTAGGTTCTGGGGTTCTGAGGGACCAGGGATGACACGATTATCGCTCGTGTTTTCCCTTTCAGACCCACCGGGAACTAGAAAGAGAATATATCAATAAGTTGCATATGAAAAGGACACAGCACGACGTACTCGAAAGTCAAGCATACAACCTCTCTCTCTTATCACGCCTATACTCCGCTAACCCATCTTCGACCTTTTTGTTACGCATGCACTTCTTGTAGTGAGGCGTAAATGCTGAAGGATGGAACCTGCCGTTACAGATAGGACAGTATCGCATTCCTGGTGGCTTTGTTCTCGGGGCTTTTGGCATTTTAGACGCAGGGACAAAGAGGGTCTGATATAGAGGCACACAGGTAGTTGGAAACGAGGGGAAAGTGTTGCGTGAGACAATCAACAAAGCCATGCGCGCAAGCGATCTTAGATAAGATAACGCTCGGAACTGATAAGAAGCCTTTATAATCAGACCCATACATGATCATATCATTATAATCGGTAATCCCTTTATATAATTATGGATTGTCATTAAGATTCTCCGGGTTTGAATACAAGGCAGATAAGATTTTCCCAAGGTCTTTATAATTCATTGATTTACGTGGCATCGGTCATAATGGGAATAGCCGATTTATAATTCGCTTATAATTCGCTTACAATGTGAGTAAAATTCCGATCCATTATAATGCCTTTCCCGATTTTGCGACAAAGGCACAACACGCGTCTTGTATCATACATTTTGACGCTTGTACTCTCATGGTCCACAGAAACAAAACATCTACTTTTGGAATTCACGACAGGTTTCTGGGCACCCACCAAAAGTGCTGACAGCAACCATGCATAGGAATGTAGCTATCCTATCCCGGTTGAAATACGCTCGACAAATGACTGGGGTTCTATGCTACTAGTATAGCATAACAACCGACGTATCGTGAAAGGAGAAAATACAATCTTTAGCATGAGGTGCTGCATTATCGATGGTGTCTAAGTGGGCAAACGGGCCACGTGAATGGACCCCGCTGGAGGTGAGCACACCACGAATTCCCCATTTGTTCTTTACCTAGTTGTCTCTCATGCAATCGGCACCTGTTCATTGGTATTAAAGACAAATCCTCTAATCCATAGACGTGAAAAAAAGTGTACTCTATAGGCATATTGTATTATCTATTTGTTTCGAGCCGAAGCACACCCCCACGAAGCGCACCTCGAGAACGACTAGCCGAGTCGTTGAGCCCTCATCTTACGTCCCCAAGGCCTTTCGCACAACTTCTGCATACAAAGCTCTGCGGCTACTAGACGAATGGCTGGGGGTCTAACGGATCTTGAAGATACCTACGTGGTCACCCCTCCAAGAGCAATTGGGATATGGACAATGGATCCAATACGGGAGATGCGTCCTTTTCGGTCTTGACCAAGGCCATCTATTGAGGGATTATATAGGGTAGCATGGGTTGAAAGGAGGGTAAGGAGGATCTACGTGAGGCACCGAACTCGCGTAAGGGGTAATAGGGTGGGGATGGGGTTCAATGGATAGTCCATGATCTATGATTGTCCGTGCCTATGATACCGCGGTGTTTGTCTCCAGGTAGACTCGGGAGTCTTGGAGAGGGGTCAACATAAAGAGACCTTATGCCCGGATGATTTTCATACTAAATGGATGAAGAGAAAAATGGTTCCTGCAAACAGTAAGCTACGTAACCGAACCGATAGGGAAAGGATAACCGACTTAGTGAAGCGCAGAAGTGTAATACGAATTCCCGGGATATCCTGGGACGTGGTCACTTCCTCTGTCGTCCATTGAAGGAGGGATTTCTTTTCTCCAAACCGGAGGGCGGGCATGCTTTTGTAATATAACGACAGGGCGAGACAGGCAGTCATCCTATTACTAGTGTATTAGCGTTCCTGCTGTTGCAGTGTCATGAGCAAAAGAAACTAAAATGCCGGACGCTCACCTGTATCATATCAGTTAGGGGTCCGAGAGCGGACTGTTGCAATTGTACGATTTGTGGGTAAGGGGGCCTTTGTTTTGATCAAAAGGGAGAATTGTCGCTTGAATGGACGGCATTGGTATTTATATATTGAAGAATCGAGTAGCAGGGGCTACGCAGGGCACAAGATTACGGTCGTACGAGGAGATGAGAATTGATGAGCGTTGGCAGCAACTAGAGCGGAGATCAGAACCTGGGGCACTCCCGAGGCACGTGCATTTGGTCCGAAGAACTTTTTTCTCGTGCAAATACCTGAATGGGGTTGTGATTTGTTATGCGCTGTTTGTTTCGAACCCGTGACCTATACCCGTGGGAATGTCGGTGTGTTCCCGCGCCACAGATATTTTCCTTTTCCCTTTGGGTTTAGGGTTAGATAGTTGTTTACGTTCATTGGGTGGTTAGAACACGCGTGGAAGCGGTAATGGTACCAGTGACAAGTGGGGGCTGAGAGGTGACGACTGGGCGACGACGGGTCTACAATCCATCCTCCCATGATCCACACACACACACTTTTTGAAAAATTCTTCCGCTATTTCAGATTCATGTGCTGTCAACATTAATATTGTAGGGTGTATTTCTCAAGTCTGGCTAATAAAAAAGTGTGCCCAAAATTCTTAGTTCAAAAAGACAAGCTCCCTTGGCGATCGCCAGGTAACAAGTTATGACTGTACCGTACCGGGTACCGGACTCTGCCGCCCGCACTTCCCGCGTTGCTCCCTACGTCCTTGTTCCACCTGCCAACCCTGCCTCCGCAATCTCTGAGGTGTCCCCTCCCCTCCCTCCCGTCCCTGTGATTGTCGTGATGCCTCACCCAGTAGCATTTCACACTATCACCTGGTCGACTAGTCGACTTCCTCGAATACCCAGACACCGTTCCTTAACAGGTTTTTTGACTCAGCCTGGTCTCTTTCTCCTCTCAATGACTAATTTCTAGGTTCCGTGAACGACGGGCGCTGCAAATGGTACTGGCCTAGCCACAGGCATCAACGATAGGTACCGATGCGTCGTTGGCATCTGCATCTGTCAATTTGACCTATTAGCACAACCAACCTCGTAGTACACGCCCCCTCCCCTCCCCTTATCTATCTTCATGAGGCTCTTCCTCAGCATGCTTCTCACCACATCGTTCATCCATGCCGACCAGAGCCATTGCTCACGGGGGATCTCCCAAGCCAATCGCTCTCGCACAACCGATATCGCGTTGCCGTTGCCATCGCAGCCATGAGGCTGCAGAACGCGCGAGAGACGCGGAGGTGGCTGTGGGGCGAGCCCGTCTTGCTTTATTCTATTGCCCTTTTTGCTGATACGCCTCCCCCAGTCGGCCTTTTCATCAACTCCAGGGCTGCCATTTTGTGGTGCCCGTCATTGATGCTATTCAACAGCGAGCGCGGCCTTCCATGAAATCCAAAGGGGACAATAATGAATTAGCCAAGCATCCTTCCTAGGTTCTTCATAACCGCTCTGCCACTTGTAAACATTGGTGAGTCGATCAATCTTGCATGTTGGAAGGTATTTACCACTATCGAAGCCCTTCTAGCTGTCTGTGTTCCAGGGCTAGCAGCCACCAGGCTTGGGGTCACGTCGTGTCCTACCACTTCAGTCACAATATAACGACTCCCGTACGGCCCGTTTACCTTTGTTCAAGCATATCTGTATTGGCAGGTTCTAAACGATCAAGACCAAAGTCAAGCCCCGGGAGTCATGATCTCTATCAGATTGTGTCTAAAGTGGCAATGAGTCAGACACATTGAGCAGTCAATCGTAACTGAAGGAAAGAACAAAAGAGTGTCTCACGTCCTTGGTCTGATATTCCTAATTGTCGCCCTCCTTTGCTGGGTATCCTTTGCAGAGTAACCGAACGAACACAATGTGCTGAGACTGGGGTATTCGTATCGAAGATGCCCGGCTTACCAGGTCTCTCTGGAAGTGGGTGTTATCTGACGCCGACGACGACAACGTGATTACGTAATCGGTGCTCTACGTTACGAGACGACTCTTGCAGCGCAAACGCCCTGCAAAACTCCCCGGGGTTGAGCCTCCTCTCCTTCTCGTGTCTCAGAACGTGATAGAGTAACCCTCTATCTGTCTTTGCTCGTAACTCTATAACCAATGAGATGGACCTCGACGTAATTTGGCAACAGGTGTGTTGTTTCTTATATGGTCTCCTATTATCCTTACCAACGTCAACATAGGTTTTCCAGATACTAGTGCAGACTGGCCTAGACCCTGAGGCTTCGCTCGAGGAGACCCTCGAATATATTTTACACCTACTATCACAGCCAGATGGTCCTACACAGCCACCCCCTCCTGCTCAGCCAGCGGTATGTTGGATTTGATGAAGGCGTATATCTGCGGTAACTTGATGCTAACCTCGACTCAGGCGTCCACGATTCCAGAAGAAGCCAACCAGGTGCAACCCCCTCCGCCATCTATCACGCTGGCATCGTCCCCAAGCCATACTTCTCAACTCGACGTGCCTACGGATGCCTCGCCACAGTGCCCTGTGTGCGAACGAGGTTTCGGCCGCCCTCAGGAGAGGTATCGACATATCTTAACCCACCTTCCCTTTTGGCTATTTTGCCCCCTCCTGGATTGCCCATGGAGGGGGGATCGATACTACTGTCTACGTCGACATTGGACCGAGAATCACGCTGACTTCGGTGACGTACCTGACCTGGAACAGTGCCGTATATACGACCCGGATCTGCTCGTGCGGTCAATCATCGATGGGGAGTTACTGATCGAGGGGGTGACAGAGACAGTACTACAAGTAGTCAGAGTTCGGGCTCAAGAGCTGGACAGAGTTGGTGTATGGGAGGATGAATGGGGTCGAGCTCGACACTGATGTCTATGGGTGTGTGTATTTCAATCTCCTCGTCATTCTCCTTCTGCAAGTCACCGACTTTCTCGTCAAATTACTGTACGAGGTGTAGAATCCCGTCTCGGCACGGTGGATTCCATCAGGTCTGACGCGAACGTAGTTTTTGGGCTGAAATGTCACATCTTAGTTTTGATTTTACACCCGGAATATGTACGATACCTTGTATGTTTTGTCTCGAGTTACAACCTAGTGGGCTTCGAAATATGAGTTGTTTGTTTTTCGTCCGACAAAGGCTATCAAGAGTGCTGCCATGCCATCGATATGATGACCAATCATATCTATATACGGTAGTGCTTATACTCGAATATACACATGCACATATGTACATGGTTCGTATTACAGTACATCCAGCGACTTGTTAGCTTAAAGTAGTACATCTATCAACCACGCATCCAAAGCCTTCAAGCCTCGAGTTTCAAGGCTTATCTTCTCGTGGACCTCGATAGATTATAGGAAACAGACTTGACCGATTCGACTTACTTTGCATCTGGCACCAGTCTCGTCATCCGAGAACAATATGCCACGCATGGTTCTGAGGCGAAAGCCATCAGAACGCAACAACCGAACATTCCAGCTGATATCTGGAGTCACCACCTCAAATTCGCAAATCTAGACAAATAGGAATTGTCATTGATGTCGAGGAGATTAGTAGTCAAGAATGTAACTGTCAGTCTGTCATAAGAATGCTTCCGCTTGCTTGCATACGCCAAAGCCGACCATAGTCTGAACCCTCACTCTTCAGTAAACCCTCGTGCGTGCTCGTCTCCATGATCCTCGAGTCATTCATATATCTGTCGTGATCGGTTATCAAATGATTCAGTCGACCGAATTACGCAAAGGAGAACTGGCAAAGACATACAAGACGAGATCAGCATGTCGTGTTAAGATTCCGAACCTATGAGTCGAAAATATCATCGTCTTGTTTCCTCGTAACTCCCGGAGTCGCGAGAAAAGATCTACCAGAAGAGCAGTTTTGAGTGCCCACGTCACGGAACGAGTACTGTGCGAGGATAACGGACCGTGTTCAGTAGTGGGATCTAAGCGATGCGCTCGGCTCATCGAGCAGCAGTAATCCGACGCCGACGCCTTGCTCCGTCGATGACGAGCGCATAAACGTACGCGCGACGGCGAGCCTTTGCATTTGTCCTTCTCTCAACCCGTGGTCGGTCGAAGTGTCCATGAAGCGTTGCAAGCGGCTCGTCTCGTCTGCCAAGCCCGAGAAGAGATCGCGCACGGGTCGCTCGAGATACGTGTCGAAGCCTTCTGGGAGTTTTCGCGATCAGCTCCGATGCGCCTCCCAGACGCGCTGCTCGCTCGATCGCAGCGTTGTCGTGCATCCGCGTCGGGTCGCCGAGGCCGATATTTTCTCTAATCTGTCATCGCGCGCGTTTGGAATTGGGATCCAGAATATGGATAATGAAATATAAGAGAATGACTCACGGAGAGCGGAAAGTGGGTGTAGTCCTGGAACAAGATTGCCATTGCTCGCCGGAGATCCGCCAAACGCAACGTCTTGATATCTTGTCCGTCGACGAGAATGGATCCTTCAGTTGGGTCATAAATACGAGCAATAAACTTCAAGATTGTGCTCTTTCCTGAGCCGTTCGAACCAATGATGACCTAACGCCTAATGAGAACATAAATCAAAGTTTCGTTCTGGAATATAAACGTGGACATACGCAGAGCATAATCCTCACTGTCGGGATATTGGAATGAGACATTTCTATGATTGTCGAATCAGCATCACGGAGACGAACAAATCAACGTATAAAAATACCTGAATTCCAGTGGACTTGATCAGGTATTGATTGCTCATTCTCCGGGACAGGGACGTTTCCGTCTACAACTTGATTCGCGATGTTTCCGGCCTCGTACAGCTTTCACAGAGCCGTCGTGCGTTTGATCGAGGTGCACTCTAAGGCTGTCCATGAACAGGATTGGTGATCCCTGCACAAGATGGAGTGGCCAGAGGGACGAATATCGACGATGGCGGTTGGACCCTCGAAGAGTAAGGGTGATCTGAAGTGACATGGGATTTGCAGTGAGAAAAAGACGGTTTTGTTGCAGACGCACCTGCGGTAATTGGATAAAAGAAAGGCTCATTGCCCGGAAGTCCTGATCGTTGTGATTGTGTATGAACGCGGATCAGAAGTCACTTGCGTGGTTCCCCGATCGATCAACAAGGTTGCTATATTCTACTTCCACAAATTGGTTGAAACAGTTGTTGACACAGAAAAGGTATTCAACGTACATGTAACTTAACACTTATCAGACTATTTTACAACTTTTTTTATTTATTGAAAAGCCCAGTTTGCATGCAGTGTTTGACGGAGGAAGGTCGTACCGCATGTACTTTGCTTTTGAGAAGGTGGCCAGGGACTATCATAACAGTTATCGGTGATCGTACGTGTCATGGGGCAAGGATCAAAACGATAAAACCGTTTTAGAGATGAACAGAACAATAAACGCCGTGGGCGTCTAACGTCCAACATGGTGGTATCTGTCCCCATTCTATACCTGCCCCATGCCACTTCATATCATATCAACTCTCCCTCCATAATCCCGTTTCATTCTTCCCCTACTCCCACACAGCTCACAATTGAAGTCCCATGGGGAACTTTGTCTCCCTCGCCAGCTCATGTCCAATCATGACCGCAAATCCAACATCCTTTCCACGACGAAGAGACGACACAACTGGGATCACCCATGAGCCAAAATTGCCACCAACGCCAACACCACCACGGCCAACAAGCTCCCCGCAGATACAGCGGGGCCCTTTGACCTCCTCCCTTACCTCGCACTCGACGGCTCGCAAGACGACTCTGTCGTCTCGGGGACACGGGGGGCATCCGTCTTCCTGACGCCGAGGAGGACCTCCTTCCGCCAGACAGCACTGCACCGGCAGCACTGGCAGCACAGCCCTCCGTCCCTGCCCCTTCCTCTGCACGGCGCCACGCGCTGCTCGTCGGCATTGCATACCACGGCGAGCTATTCAACACGCACAAAGATGTTGACCGATATCGAGATGTACTGATAGGTAAGTTGACCAGTTGCTACCCAGTTGCTGCGCAGCGGCCCATCATACTTATGTTGATCGTCGCTATTCTTTTCGTAATTGCGCATTGAAAAGCTACGCATGGGTATCGGGGTATCGGTCAGAAGATATCACCGTGCTCAAGGATGACCCTGCGTTCGACGACCACCTCCAGCCGACGCGCGAGAACATTGTCAGTGCCTTCCCACTGCGGTGATGGGCTTCTCTCCATCTAACACCACTTTTTCCCCCTAGTTGCGCGAACTGGGGAACTTGGTTGCGGATGCGATTGCAGGGGACCGCTTCACGTTTCTTTGTGAGTTTCGCTTCCCAGGGTCCGTCCGAATGTCCTTCCGCTAACTCGCACAAGTCTCGAGACATTCTAACCAGCAGCCAACAAATGACCTCAACGAAGAAGATTTCATTGATCAGTGTATGCATATTACTCCTATCGACCTTAAAACCCGGCTCACCGATGTCGGCAGACCTCATCACGATTGATGATGAAATAATCATCGACAACGTGAGTCCGCGGCTCTAGCAAATACGCCTAATGAACGTGCGCTCATCGGCCGTTACAGGAACTTAATGATATTTTCGTTAAACCGTTGCCTGGAGGCAGTTCTCTCTTTGTGAGTCTATCTTACTACGTTTTGCCTTGCGTTTCCTGATCCACAATGCAGGCGCTTCTCGATACCTGTCATTCTGGCACTCTTCTCGACCTCCCACACTATCATTGCAATACCGTATACGTCCCTTGGTATTCCAAAGGCAAACGCCACATGAATTCATTGCAGAACGTGACAGGTATGGCCCTCTCGTCATATGTTGTCCCATATTCGACTCACGACATTGTTAAGTGCGATGGAATGCTGCGTGTGGGTCTACACAGGACTCTCATGTTCGAGGGCTCATTTTGTAGGCTGATCCACACTCGACTACTCTCAGTCACCCAGGACCCCTCTCTGCCAGAACCTGCTCTCCCTACACCTCCAACATTCTCCAGCATCCTGGCGCAAAGCAAGTCTGCAGAGCGCATGCATTCCGTATTGCCCATTTTCGTCAGCCCCTCGCCTAACACCAACGGAGACTAGTTCCCGCCCGCCTGCGTAATTCTAACGTACCGTCCTCACCACAATTCTGTACATCACCGCAATCGCTCTTTCCCTGCAATGGATGGTGCGTGCCCGATCCCAGCGCGAATGTCCTTGCCGTGGTCGGTTTCCCTTGTGTGCTCTATGCCTCGCACTTAAGCTCAGCGTTTGTTTATGTACATGCAGGTTTCATTGGCATCATGCTCAGATGATCAGCGGGCGTGGGAGGCCAATGAGGGCTCGTTGACCAGGATCGTCTGCAGTTTTCTCGGTAAGTTCTCATCTTTCGTTTTTTATCGTTTTTTTTTCTTTGTGATTTAAGCATCGGTTTCTATGTGTCCAGGGCAGAACCAGCATCCATCGTACAAAGATCTTATGATTCGAATAGAATGTGGTGCCATCGTTGACACACGTGCACTAGGGCATGTTATGCTTCTTCATTCTGCCCATACGGTCCATGCAGCGTAATGAGGTAGAAGTAGAATATCTCGACGAAGACGTTATCAGGGAGTTTTCGGATCGTAACCCTTCGGTCTGCCCCGCTCAAGTCAGGAATCATTGGAAAGAGGTTTACGGATTACGGCTCACCTAGACGGTCAACACCGGGACCCGGTACTAGAACGTAACGTCAACATCACTAACGCCCGCTCCATATTCGGGATCAACATTCTGTTGCGACCCCCAAGTCGGTATTTAGCCACGCATCCCAGGAAGGAAGTACAGAAGTTCCGTGATATGTTCCTGATGGGTGAGGACTTTGTGTTGACAATTGGTGATATGTTGATCCGAGTCGAAAGTGTCTAACATAGTTGCATCCTCCATCTCATAGTGTACACCGCGATGAAAGGCCATTCTATTGGGGGAGTGGGTGATGAGACGGACGATGTCTCCTCGTTTGCGGTACGCCACCATCATGTCTTGCCGAAACGACCGAAACCTAGGCAAGGGTCCGACAAATCCTGGCAGGACTCGGCGGCAAGTCCTTCCATGCGGGTTGCCCGAAAGGGAGGGGAAGATGGAGACGCGGGGATGGGGGTGGGAGTATTGAAGGTTGGAACAATTGCTGGTGGTCCCACGGGTTCGAGGTTTCTGATTGTAGACTCGTATGAGGAGCCACCGGAAAGAAAGTTGTTGCTTGTGCTGCCGAAAAGCCTGTCGATAATTGGTTCTCGGGACGAGGAAAACCTGGAAGGCAATGCGGTACAGGTTGTGTGGATAGAGTCCAAGATGAGTGGGGCCACTCGTACGCCAACTCTAGGGGTGGGAAGACAGACACTAGAGCGCTGGCTGACCTGCTCCCTTTGCATTATCATGATACGGCGCATGGTCTTTTTTTTTTAACTTCAATTTCTACACTGCTTCAGACTTGCGTCAAGGCCCGGGTGTGTACATACAGGAGAATTCTATGGTAACGATTTGGAGCTATTCGTCGAGGATTTCATTTTTATTCTGGTATTTATCGTTTGTTTCGGGATACACCCTCCGGCAGGATCGCTCTACCTCCGCCAAATTTCGATCTATTCTAGAATGCTGTCACTCCATATGATCCTTTTGAGTACCATTGGTCTCGTCTTCCTTTTATCGTCCAATGGTATCGTGGTGACTAATCGGGGCATCATTGCGACAGGACGCAGTATTTTACTCTCACAGGAACGAAGAAAATTTCCAACTTCAACGACCCTATGATTGCCGCAAGGACATGCAGGCTTTGAACTGTTCACACTATGATATAAGGAACGGCGCGAATAATATCTTTTTAAGCAAACTCCCCCACAGCCCTTGTACGAATCCACTGAAGAAAGATGTTCACTCGCATTTTTAAGGTCAACTCAAACGGGAGGTTACAAACCATGAGGCTACCAAAGTGCTCCTCATATGTGGTGGGCCTGGTTCGAAGTTTCGAGTCGAGTCACCCCCCTCCACATGCCTGCTTGGAATGTGCGCGAAAATGAAGTCCGACGGGTCACACATCAAAACAATCTGGTTCAGGCCAAGTCGCCATCCAGCCCAGCCGGTCATCCTACTATTCAATAGTAGTACGTTAAGTATTCATATATCGTGCTGCCAGCAACGTATAGTGAATTTTTGAGACCGCCTCTTAAAACCTTCGCGATTCGGCACGCGAGCGGCGGGCTTGTTTCTCCGCACGGCCCCAGGGATCGTTCAACCACTCCTGCTTCCCTAACTCCAACGCCCTCTCCTTGACGAGATCAACGACAATGCTGCTCTTAGCCGCCAAAATGACGTCGTCACCACCGCAATTCTGTGCGGTCAAGTGTCTGTCAAAACCGTCCACACGGTCTCCCCTCCACCTGCAACCCGAGGATGGGCAGAAGATCAGGTGGAACGACTTGAAGAGCCTCAATCTCTCGGTCTCTGGGGAAAGTCTTCCCACACTCCGGACAAATCAGGGATTACCGCTGGAAGGTAGAGACGGGTAAGGCATGTATCAAGGTGTGCCCATCATTTCGGAGAACTATCTCACCTGAGCAGAGTGTGTTCCGGAGTCTGCATCAGTACTTGGGACTCCGTTTTGCACCACGAGCATGAAGATTAGTGTTGTGGACGAGGTTTAATGATGGTCGAGTACAAGGTCGGAGGTCGTGATTAGGTATCAAGATGTATGGCCAGGGAACTGATGCGATTTGATACCAGGAAACGAAACAAGAATGGGCGAGCAATGGGCGGGGAACTCTACATGGGTTTCTGATAGGAGATCGTGGATATTGCGATGAGCGCCGAAAGACTTCCGTGAGAAAGAAAAAAATATGAACATAAAGCCTAGGATCACCGAGCCAATGCCTTACATATCACGACAGACACCATGCAATTGCGTGATAGAGGGTAGTTGCATGTGTTCATGCTGTCATACACAGACTATGCTCACCGGCTGTCCTGGTGCGATCAGAACGTTTCATCCGTTCAATTCCTGAATACGCCTAGAGCCCAGGCAATTGAAAAGGGTTAGTACCAGACCAGAGGGCCGGAACCTTACGAAAGTATTATCCCAATCAATCGCAACTCGGCAAACTCAAAGCATCTGGGTTTCGTGGGGCTCACTCCTGGGTTTCTGGCCAAGCGCTTGGTGCCTTGACAGCTTTTACCAATTAGCCACCAAGTGTCAGCGAATTTGTGTTGGCAAATTCCCGAGATAGCTGATCCTTGCGAATGGGTTTGTTACAGTATTACTCTCTTAGCACTAATTTCCCCTTCTTTTTCTTTCTTTGGGTAGGTTATTTAGCTAAGGGCCATAGTCAGGCTAAAGCATTCCGTTTCCCTGCTAACCAGAACAGAGCACTATCCCATGTAAACAACGTGATGCATGTGTGAGTTCTTACATAACAATACTACTGCACATGGATGGCCCGGATAAATACAGTTAGTGACATCCGTGAGATCCGAGGTCAATATCACTCCAACTGCGCCCATTAATCGCATCCCAGGGGAACTGCGTGCCTGTGGGTGCGTCAATGCGCCATCGAGAAACTAAGAACTCGAGCTCGAAGGCGCGCAAATTGCGCGAAAGTCGAGAAAAGTTCGAATGGTTGCTGAGAGAGAAGGCAGAATCGATCCTGAACGGGGTTTTGGAAATGTTGGTGAGTCATCGAGTGATGAAAATCGGCCCGGCGAAAACAGGGGCGCTCCGTCTTGAAAACAATTTTGCAGGCAGGAATGGCGGCTAACAAGATGGATATTATTGGTGATGAATATAGTAGGTCCATTTTAAAGTCAGCTCACATGCATCGTTTGGGTGACGCTTTTGTTTGTTCTTGTATATTGCGCATTCAATAATCTCCGATAGATCTAAGACCGTCGTCTGTGGCTGGAACAATTAATACAGGTACTGGAACATCAACATCAAATCTTCCCCGTTGACAGGTGTGGTTTCTTTTCCCACGACCCAGATTAGGCACGGTTCGTTTCATCCATGCTTCCACCCACTGGCCACGGTCAAGCACAAACTCTCATTCCCGCCTCGAGTACTTCCACTTTTAGTAGGTCGGTTTGAAAGTCAGCTCGCAACGCTAGCGAAAGCCAGTGGTCCGTGCGTGTACAGGTGACATTTACGATACACAACCTCCCCTTTTCAGCAGGCGTGGATCCGGACGGACTGCTCTGATTTGAGGGGTTGGAGACATTTGATTTGTGGCAGATTCGAAGACCCATGTTGTCTCCGTCTGTCGACAAGAAGTAGAATTATAACATAGGGTTACGACGTCTACTTATAATCAATCCTCGCACAATCCACAACCGCTTTTTTGTAAATTATTTCCAGTTATTTCTGCTTGAGGCATTGTAGGGTGTATTTCTTAAAGTTGATGGCTATTGAAGAAAGTGTTGAAATCCGTAGTCACCCAAAGATCTTGGAGTGGTCTATCATTATTAAGAGGTTCGATTCACGGACACTGCCGTCTTCCCCCTTTGTTCCCTACTCCCAACACATCTCCCTCTGCTCTCTGAGACCCCATTCTCCTCCCCACTCTTCTCTAGGTCTGTTATGACGCCGTACACAGCACTTTTCGTTTATCTTCTTTCCCGTCACCTGGTCGAGTGATTGACTTCTCTAACACCCGGGCGCAGTACTTGAGTCCATATTTTGGCTTGCCCACTTCCCCCCTTCAGGTTCTCTATTCCAATAATTGATGCGTTGTTGGTATTGGCACCTACTGCAACCTGCTTCATCGACGAACTATGGTATTACTGACCTCGCAGTACACGTCCTCCAATTTCATCTTCACGACGCACTTCCCCAGCATGCGTCTCACCGAGTCGTCTATCCACCTCAATCAGAGCCACGATCCACGAGGGATGTTCCGTGTCAATTGCTCTCGCACTGCAGACCATACACTGCCAGTGCCGTCGCAGCCGTGTGATTGCAGGATGCCCGCGAGACGCAGGGGGTGGTCGAGAGTGAGCCCGACCTACCTTATTTTACTGTCTCTTGCTTTCCTGATACGTCTCCCAGTCGGTGTACAAATCCTTCCATCAAATTCGAGGGTTTGCAATTTTGTGGGGTCCATCCTGGGAGTTATTTGGTAGCAAGTGCGGACTTTCCATGAATTCAGAGGGAACAACAAGAAGGTCGTGGAATTAGTCAAGCGCTCCGTCCAGGTTCTTCATAACCTTTATTACACTGTAAATGTCGGTGAGTTGGTCTGCCTGGTATGTCAGAAAATTCATACTAGTATCGGAACTCTCTTGGCCGTGTGTGTCGCGGGGTAAGCATCCGGGCCCAGGGCCACCTCGCGCCCTACCACTGCAGTCGCGAATAGAACAACCCTATACAGTCCGTCGCATTTTGTTCATGTGCACCTATGTTGACAGGTTCTGAAGGTTCAAGAGAACTTCAAGCTCGCAGAGGTCCTACTCCACATCAGATGTCGTCTCGCAGGAATAGGTCCAGCGCTCTTGCGGATTTCACGCTTGCTTCGAGCTCCTTCGAGCTTTAGTGCCATCTTGGATCCATAGGATCCATATTCAGACAAGATGGGCCTCGATGAACCATCAATCGTAACTCGAGGGAAGAAAAAGAATGACTCACATCCTTGTTCTGATCGTTCCCTCCCACACATCATCCTCTTTTGTCAGGTGCCTTTTTTCACGATAACCGAATGAATACAGAGTACTGGCTCAGCGGTATTCGCGTCGAAGATGCCTGCCTACCTGAGTTTGCTTGGCCTCGCTGAAAGTCATCTGGGTGCTGGTGCTATCTCACGACTAGGTCTATTATGTAAGCAGCGGTCGGCGATGCTCTGTCTGATGCTCTAGCAAGCGCCCTATATACCCCCCAGGTTTTAGCCCCGTATCCTCGTATCCAGGAACCTGACAGAATATCCTTCTATCTGCATCTTTGCCATTTATATCTTGTTGTGCCATGGACAGTGAGGGGGACCTTGAGGCAATCTGGCAACAAGTATGTTGTTTTTATATAGTCTCCCATTATCCTTGCTAACCTCAACATAGATTGTCCAGATACAAGTGGATGCCGGCCTGGAACCTGGAACATCACTCTCAGAAACCCTAGATCACCTCTTACATCCAGCATCCCAACCGGATAGTCCCACGCCTAGCCAACCCCCATCACAGGTGCAAGTACGTTGAAATTACCGACAAGTATCTGCTATCATGACCTTTTTAACATCCATTCAGACTTTTATTATCCTCGTCCTGGGGCAGGTGGACGCCAGTGTGGTACATGTCATTCAAGAGACTATCTTATCGCTGTCCCAAAATCGACCTGGGCCCGTTCAACCATCCCCTCCTGACCGTGCGGTGGTACGTTGGATTTGTAGAAGACATACCCGCGGTAACTTCATGCTAACATCGACCTAGGCATCTACAATATCAGAAGATGCCAGCCAGGTGCAAGCCCCTTCGCCATCTATTACGCCAGCATCATCTCCAAGCCAAGTTTCTCAACTCGACGTGTCCACGGATGCCTCGCCACAGTGCCCGGTGTGCGAACAAAGTTTCGGTCGCCCTCAGGAGAGGGATCGACATGTTCTGACGCATCTACCGTACTGGCTGTTTTGTCCCTTTTGGGGTTGTTCATGGAGGGGTGATCGTTCGTATACTCTGCCCGTACACTGGATAGAGAAACATGCAGGTTTCGGTGAAGCTCCTAATCCGGATGACTGCCAAATATACAACCCGGACCCGCTCGTACAGTCGGTTGTCAATAGAGAGTCACAAATCGAGGAGGCGACAGCGACCGCGCTACAAGCAGTCAGAACTCGGGCTCAAGAGCTGGACAAGGTCGGCGTATGGGAAGATGAATGGGGTCGTAGACGGAGGGCCCAATACTGAGGTCTTAGGGGTGTGTGAATTTCAATCTCCTCGTCCTTCCCCCTTCTACGGTCACAGATTTGCTTGTCCGATTACTGTACGAGGTGCAGAATTGCGTGTTGGCAAGGTAAGAGCATTCCGCCACGTCCGAGGCGAACGTGATTTTATGCCCAGCATATGTACGATATCATGCCAAAAGTTACAAGGTAGTCAGGCTTCAAAATATAACCCAATTTGTCATTCGAGTTTGCTGTTGCTCATCACGAACACGGTTTG
>QFEY01001901.1:0-23456 GCA_003316435.1 Russula virescens | reverse complement strand
TCCGCTAATTCCTGTTAGCGAGCATTGGTTATCTTCGGTTAAGGACCGGGGTTTTCCCTGATGTGTGTCACTAGCCGACCCGAGGCTGACATCAAGCCAGTTCTTGAGCCATTATCATTCCGGTCTATCTCCTTGCACGATGAGAAAGGACAAAAGGAAGACATTGAAAACTATATCCGATCTGTGGTAAACACAAACGGGAAGATGCAGCAAAGATGGACAGCTGAGCACAAGCAGCTTGTGATCGACACCCTGACAGAACGCGCGGACGGCATGTAAGACCCTGATTCTTTATTTCTTCACGATTCTCACGGATCGGTACGTGATAGGTTCAGATGGGCGTACTGCCAGCTGGACTACCTCGGCAGATGTCTTCCAGGCCGTATCCGGCATGCATTGGACGAATTGCCGGAGACGCTGGATGGGACTTATGAACGCACGTTGCAAGAGATACCAGTAACGAACTGGGAATTTGCCCAACGGCTCTTGCAATGTGTCGCGGTGGTTTTACGTCCGCTCCGTGTCGAGGAACTGGCGGAGGTTTTAGCATTGGATTTCAATTCAGGACAGATACCGAAATACCGCGAGGATTGGCAGCTGGAAGATCCAGTTGAAGCAGTGCTATCTACGTGCTCCACATTGCTTGCCCTTGTCGACGTCAATGGTTCTCCCGTTATTCAATTTTCACATTTCTCAGTCAAGGAGTTCTTGACGTCTTCCCGCTTTTCCCAGAAATCCGACACTATTTCACTCCGTTATCACATTTCTCTTACCTCCGCTCATATCCTCATCACCCAGGCCTGTCTGGGTATTCTATTGCACCTGGATGAAAGCATCACGAGAGAAAGGCTTTGGCAATATCCTCTGGCAAAATATGCTGCGGAGCACTGGTTTGAACATGCACATTTCGAGGGCGTATCGCGAGAATTAGACGAAGGGATGAAGCAGCTGTTTGATCGGAGGAAGCCACATCTTGCGGTCTGGCTTTGGGTATGTAACCCAACAGTTCCTTCCTGGGACCAGTGGCGAGAGGGATCAGTCGGAAGACCATCGCCACCCCTTGGAACTGGCTTACATTATGCGGCCTTTTGCGGCCTTAACAGCGTGTTGAAGGTCTTATCCATTGAGCATCCAGAGGATGTGAATTCACGGAGCTTCAGAGATGAGTCTACACCTTTGTATCTGGCTTCAAGCGAAGGACATGTGGAAGCCGCACGTATCCTCATCGAGCATGGTGCCGACACAGCAGCCCGGACGACGGACGGGAAGACACCGCTGTATGGGGCGTCCAAGAACGGTCATATGGAACTGGCACGGCTCCTGATCGAGCACGGCGTCGACGCAACAGCCCAGACAACGTACGGCGACACACCGCTGCATTGGGCGTCGTCCTCGAACGGTCGTGTGGAGCTGGGACGGCTCCTGATCGAGCATGGCGCCGACGTGGCAGCCCAGTCGACGGGCGGGTCAACACCGCTGTATTGGGCGTCCGAGCACGGTGATGTGGAGCTGGCACGGCTCCTGATTGAGCACGGCGCCGACGCGGCAGCCCAGACGACAGACGGGTCGACACCGCTGCATCGGGCGTCCGTTTTTGGTCCCATGGAGCTGGCACGGCTCCTGATCGAGCATGGCGCCGACGCGACAGCCCGGACGACGGACGGGGACACACCGCTGCATGGGGCGTCCTCTCAAGGTCATGTGGAGTTGGCACGGCTCCTGATCGAGCACGGTGCCGACGTGACAGCCCAGCAGACGGACGGGTCGACACCGCTGCATTGGGCGTCCTGGAACAGTCATGTAGAGCTGGCACGGCTCCTGATCGAGCACGGCGCCGACATGACAGCCCGGATGACGAACGGGGAGACACTACTGCATCGGGTGTGCTGGAACAGTCATATGGGGCTGGCACGGCTCCTGATCGAGCACGGCACCGACGCAACAGCCCAGACGACGAACGGGGAGACACTGTTGCACCGGGCGTCCGAACACGGTCTTGTGGGGCTGGCACGGCTCCTGATCGAGCGCGGCGCCGATGCGACAGTCCGGACGACGGACGGGGAGACACCGCTGCATGGGGTGTCCCAGAATGGTGATGTGGAGCTGGCACGGCTCTTGATCGAGCACGGTGCCGATGCGACAGCCCGGAAGACGGACGGGGAGACACCGCTGCATCGGGCGTCCCGGAACGGTCATATGGAGCTCGCACAGCTCCTGATTGAGCACGGCGCCGACGCAACAGCTCAGAAAATGAACGGGTCGACACCGCTGCATCGGGCGTCCCCGAACGGTCATATGGGGCTGGCACGGCTCCTAATCGAGCACGGCGCCGACGCAACAGCCCAGAAGACGAACGGGGAGACACCATTGTATCTGGCGTCAGAGCACGGTGATTTGGAGCTGGCACGGCTCCTGATCGAGCACGGCGCCGATGCAACAGTCCGGACGACGGACGGGTTGACACCGCTGCATCGGGCGTCCTCGTACGGTCATGTGGAGCTGGCACGGCTCCTGATCGAGCACGGTGCCGACGCGACAGCCCAGACGACGGACGGGTGGACGCCGCTGCATCTGGTGTCCTTGCACGGTCGTGTGGAGCCGGCACGACTCCTGATCGAGCACGGCGCCGACGCGACAGCCCGGACGACGGATGGGGAGACACCACTGCATCAGGCATCCCAGCACGGTTATGTCGAGCTGGCACGGCTCCTGATCGAGCATGGCGCCGACGCGACAGCCCGGACGACGGGAGGGCAGACACCACTGTATTGGGCGTCCCTGTTCGGTCATGTGCAACTAGCACGGCTCCTCAGTAAGGCTATACCACCACGAATTAACACCCCTTCATTGAAGACGTAAAGTACGTAACCATTGAAGCACATACTTGAATCTACCACTTATAGACTTCATGTAGAATATCAATACTTGGACTAGGATGACCATATCATACAGTACCATCATACTTTCACTCTTATGCTTCCAACATGTCACAATATCAAAATGGTTAGATTTAGGGAGGATCCAGAGGCATCTGACGTGTGGATTTCATGGAAAAAGGATGGACATCTCAAGATTCTACATTGCATGCTCAGCCTTCAGGTCACACTGCACGACTATGCATCCACGGGCAATGCAGCAACGTTAGTGTACCGTTTTCACCTAAAGGCTGAAACGTCACATACACTGAGCTGTTTGAAATTGACCGGGTGATGAAAATGGATCACTGAGAGGAGGAAAAGGCCACGATGAGATTTATGTCGCACCCTGTCAAGAGGCGATCTAGAAAAGATGTAGCATAAGTAATCAGCACATGGCCTAAAGGATGAGCTACAGCGCGAAGACAAGTTTGAAATGATGGGTGTGTTTGTTCAGAGAGCCAGATTCCAAGTATAAAAATATTTAAAAACTGGAACATGACTGACAGCCTACGAGGCAACGGCTTGGGTTGATGAGAAAGGATGGATCTAGCTATGATACTAACTTAAGTACGTCACGTGCTTCGCGTTCGAGGCGCAGCGCGCGTTGGCGATTTCCTGGTCCGGCTCTTTCTTCTCATCTCGTTCAACGTGCAGGGCTCTATTACCATTCCACCGCTTTACGTACCTCTTCATAGAAAGGTCGGTGGACCCAATTCCTTCACCACTTCACCAAATCCAACTCGTAATAGATTCAAACATGACCGATTGGACCGCAAACTCAAACGATGCTCTTCATCTTTCTCTAGGTGCCGTATACCACGTCTTGTCCTCGGTATACACAAAGGTTCACATTGTGCTTGGCACAGTGCGTGCTAACCAGGACAAGGGAGCTCTGGGTGGTAACGAAACATATGAGAACTTCCACCCAACCTTTACTTATCTGGTTTATAAAACTTCCATTCGAGTATTTTGCCAAATGACTGATCTCTGTTCAGATATATGGCGAAGATGAGAATATATATGGGTACTCTTGCCTTATAATCGATGTGCGCTTCCTCACCGTCCGAGGACGTAATTTCCATGAATGACACCAGGTGCCCAGCTGCGGTTCGCATCCAGTTCTCTCGCGCAGTTTCTAGACATCAGATATTCTGTCAAGCTCCAATCATCCTCGACCCTCGACGACGTTCGGGGGACCCTCGAGAAATTCATTCCCGATGATTACTATCAATCTGAACCAGAATTCCTCGCACGCGTCGAGAAGGATGCCATGTCGTTCCATCCCCCAGGGAAGAAGATCTCCTCGTACACTCGCGTCGCACCGAACAGTGCGACAAAGGGCAAAGGTGCTGCGGTGGCGCTCCCCGAGGACGATCCAGACGCGATCGTGTATGAAGTGTGGTATGTACGTGCCTTGAAACGAGCATCTCTTCCTATGCGCTCCTTTGACACCATGATCCCAGGCTACATAGAAGACACCAGGATTTCGAGAATATCACCGGCAGATGCAACTATTCATCCTACTCTATATCGAGGCCGGTTCCTATATAAACGAAGAGGAAGAGTCATGGGAGTTTGTAGTGTTGTAGGTCATTCCTCAATTCTTGGCCCGCCGCAATGAGTGCTAATGAGAGTAGATATGAAAAGCGCAAATGGCAGACAACACCGGTCACAGAGACGTATCATTTCGTGGGATACTCCTCACTGTATCCCTTCTACTGCTTCCCAGACAAGGACCGCCTCCGACTGAGGTAAGTATCCCCGTTTTCGGAACGTCTGGCACCCTACTACAACACCCTTCCCAGCCAATTCGTGATCATCCCCCCATACCAGCACCAGGGCCATGGATGTCAGTAAATACCACATGTGTGCCCTCATCCTGTCCGTTGTCCGTGTTGACACCCTTCTCGATCATAGCGGCCCTATACAACGCGATCTATGAATACGTCCTTACACAGCCCTCGATCTCAGAGTTGACGGTCAAGGATCCCGCAGAGGCCTTCAAGGACCTACGCGACCGCAACGACCTCGCGATGCTTCTCGGCCACACAGCGTTCATGTCTGAGGGATTCGGCTCCTCTGCAGTATCCCATGGCGGTGGGCGTGTCGGGCGTGTCAAGCGGACAGACACTCCCGCGAGGGAGAAGGGGAAGAAAGAAGAGACGGTGGGCAGCGAGCTGGGACCGCCGGCAGATCGGGCATGGCTGGAGCGATGGAGGAAGGGACTGAAAATTGCTGGGGTGCGCATGTTTCTGTTCTAATTTTCCATTTATCCCCTATGTATCTGGCGGGTTTCATGTAGCGCCAGTTCGACGGCTTATGGAGGTGCTCATCCGGATGTACCTGAACCCCGCGCACACGCGAGCCACCAAAGCCTGCTCTAAGTGAAGGAGCGGTTGTACTGCTTCAATTATGTGAGTGTACTATGCAGGCTATATTGCGAGCGACTCGCGATTGCTTTATGGAATCCACTGACTGGTTTGCTGGGTGTGGACAGGACGTACTCGCTCAGCTGGAGGAAAAGGAACGGTCAGAGAAGCTAGAAGAGACGTTTCAGAGCGTGTGCGAGGAACAGGACAGCGATAGATTAATCTGTCCGGGGCTTCTTTGAAAGCATCGCCTTCTTTGACTTTTTGACGCGGAACACTCATCGATAACTCCAAATAAGAGACATTCTCGAGGATCGATACCAAAACAACATCGAAGTTTCTTTGTGGCACGGCCATCCGAAGAAAGATCAGCGTCACAAGCACCGGCCTCTTGCCCTCTCTCGCTCTCCCAGGTCTTTGCACTCCCTCTGCCACATGTCCTCACTGGCAGCCTTGCTCTCACTCTCACTCTCACCAGATCTCACCCTTTCTCCTCCAAACTCATCCTCGCTACATCACATAATAACAAAGTCGAGGAGAGCCGTTACTGCAACTGTGGCCTCCGAGCTTGGTTGCTCCCACACAAAAGTTTCATGTTTGCTTGCGGACATCGAGACATCGAACGACGTCTTTTCTCGCCAGCCACACTCTCGCTTCCCCCACCAACACTCATCAACAATTTTGTTCTCTCCTCTAACACTAGAACAACGCTGTCACTATCAATGCAGCTCCGGCCTACGTCAAGCCAACACCCGCTCTGTGCTCAGCACCGGCCGATTTCCCCTTGGACGACTACGTCTCCCTCACATACACCCCGTTCCTCCACGCGTGCACCCTTGCCCTACTCAACTCAGCACCCTTGATCCTTGGCTTGAAAGGCTCAGGCCTCAGGACTCCTGCTGTCCGTCCGCGGGGTCCGAGTGTGCTGGTCCTGCCAGCACATTATTTGCTCAGCATGCCCCACGACAGCCTGGCATTTCGAATCCTCTTCTTGCCTACTCCATTCCACCTACCATCATGCGTCATCACTCACCGTCTGCATAGCAATGTGTATCAGATCAAGATAGCTTCCCAATTCACCCGCGCGACGGAACTTCTCTCCCTCCTCCCTCCTTTTTCACCCTCTCCTCTCTTTACTTCCGAAATTGAAACAATGACATCAGAAATTACACAACAGGCCGGTTTCCGAAGACAAAGTGGACGTGAAATGACCATGACTCACAGAGGACGGCTGTCTTGGTCCTTGTAGAAAGTGATGATGGGAAGCTTGTGGCGAGGAGTCGTGAAGAGATATTAGTCGTTTTGAGTTGCTATAACTAACGTTGCCGCCTTGTAAACTTTCTATGACCGCCTATTTGGGGTGGGCCCTAACTTCCGTAATCTTGACACCTACCTAGGCAAAAGTGTGTCCTAGTCATAAAGAAACGAGTTTTGCCCAGATCTTCGGAAAGCGAATGAAGACCAAGAACATGATATTTGGGTGAATTGTTGAATGTCCCCATGGTGTAGCAATCGAATTAAACGCTTAGTGCCACATTTATGTCCAATATCGAATCCTCCTTCGAGAGCTAAATTTGAAAGATATTTATGGTGATATTGCGTCCATCACGATGGGCGTCTGAGATGTAGGACGGACGGCTGAACCTTTCCTTTCTCATTACGTTGTCCCTTGACCCTCGCAATCGTCCCGTCTCTCATTCTCGGGACAAGTGTCCGTAGCATGTGGACTGATCCAGTGCGTGATAGCATAATATCGATCAAGAATACTGACGAGACATAGGATATGGCCAAGTTGCAGTGCCAGCGTGTCAACGCATCAATGCATCAACGCAACATCCACCGCTCCTTTCGCCCGCCGCCCAAACTCTCATCCGAACCATACACGCAGGCATTGAGAACACGTCACACCATAAGCAAAGTCTTTGCCCACGATGTCCCTCGCATCGTCGAGACTCTCGTCGTCCGTATCGTAACAAGCTGTCCGAGCCTACATAATCCTCGCGGCATATCCTCCTCTACTCGCACTCTCCTACCTCGTCCTTCGTGCCCCGTGGCAACTCTCAACGCCTATCCTCCTCATCCTCCCCGTTCACATCTCGCATCTTTCACGGAACCAGGACACTTTTCAATGCCTTCGTCGGCCATCTCACAACCCCAGGCACACTGCGGGCCTCCAGCGGCAGCGTCTCAGCGCGTTCAATGCAGACGCGTGTAGCGTCCCGGATGCCAACGATCGAGGACAACCTGTCCCTACTTGTCCGCTATCCCCTGTCCATGCGCATGAGGTCACCCCGCCTCCCGCGCCCACTCGCGGTCCCACACAGCATTGCCCAAGTCGGCTGCCTCAGCGCCACGCGTAACTTCACGTGGGCCGCCCCATCTCCTAGCACACCGCTGACAAGATACACAACATCCCCGTGGCAAGCCGGGGGGACCGACTCGAAAGCTGGAACGAAGGAAGGACGCTGCCCTGGCTTCGAGGCTCAGGTGCTCCTACAACAACAGCATGTCAAAGAAGAGGCGCTCGAGCTCCTCCCGTTCAAGTGGCAAGTTGCGCTTTCATGCCGCCGCGGCCCCTACGCGTGCCGCCATGACCGAAGTTGCCACCAAGGACAAGGCAAAGGAAGAGTTTGACAAGTACTTCGCTCCCGCTCAAGCCCCCTCTGTCACCACGACGCCCATCCTCCTCGCGCCAATGCCAACAGCTCGCGTCCCGCTCTCGTCACAGGATACTTCACATACGATCGACGTCCACTCGGTCCCTTTTTAGAGCTCTCCGCGTTACACATCGACGCAAAGTGACATGCCGCACGCATCCGGGCACTCTTCAAACGGCTCGACACCGCGGGGTATAGGACTCTGGGGCGACGTTGACGATGTGCGAGGCGTTCTGTGGGGTGCGCAGTGCGGGTGTCCTGCACGTGCGCTTTCAGGGTTGGTCCGTGCGTGCGGTGCGTGGGATAACTGGGGAGGCCGCGACGGGATGGTGCATTCTCGAGGAAGAGCACGCCGAGGATGAGGAGTGTAGAGAAGATTCGGACGAGGAGATGTCGGACGTGACGGGTGACCGTTCAGGAATCGCAGAGCTCAACTCGAGTTGGTCCATCGACCCCGCATACTCGTTCGTTCTCCCAATGCTCCACTTTTCTCTCCACTGTGTCATCGATTGAACCCCCCATCCGGTGGCTCAGGTGTCTCGGACATACCAACCTTGTCTGATTTGGTAACTTCCAGTGGCTCGCAGACAGACTTGGACGCGTTTTCCAATGTGGTTATGGGAGCAAGGGAGGGTCAAGTGGCGGCACCGATTTCCATGCCTGGACCGAGCCTCCGGATGCCCTTGACTCACGTCCGAGTTTTTAGTCCCGCGTTGGAGGACTCGGGAGGAGATGTATGAAAACCAGTTCTCTTCCCTTGTTTTGTTCTCTTACTCGATTACCTTTCTGGCAGCACAACTCCACATTACATTCATAGTCTTTCGCACTTTGCCTATGTTCTGTTTTTCCCCTCTCATATTTGTTAGTCAGAAGAAGCCAGCTAGCGAAATACATCAAGTGAGATTGTAGTAAACCTCCTATTCGTCCCCCACTTTGGTGATCTCATCCAGTCACCTACCGCCATGTCACGAGTCATTCGCGCCTTCCCCAAAGTTTTATCTTATGGCGTTTGGGCTGTCATACAGTGTCCCTACTTTTACGGGCAGTTACTCACCGTACTTGGCGTTTCTCAACCTGTTCATGTAAACAGATGATTTACTTTGCATCATCACCGAAATTGTAGCGATGATCCGAAGGGGACCACGCACGCAGTGAGTTCAAGAAGGATGGCTGAAGAGCAGAGAATAGGCCTGCAATCTCGAAGAGGGATGAGAATGCGTTGGAACCGAGACTAAAAGGGGAGGTCACATAAGCCAGAAAAGGGGGAAAGGCGACCTTCTAAGACAAAGACATGACATGACTCTCGACGAGGCAGCAGCAACCTATTTATTGTTAGAGAGAAGGCTATTTACAATATATTTTACCTATCCAGGGCCAGGGAGAGGAGGAGAAATCAGCCGAGACTAAGGTGAGTGAGAATGAACAGTAGCTTGAGGCAAGACAGCGCGCGCGAGAGGGAAACAGTCGGGTAGCTAGCTGGAATGTTTTGTATGGAGAGCAAGTGCAGGCGATGCCGATTCCGAAGCTGGCGTAATGTACCACCGAGCCCTCGCGTCTCTAAGCCTATAACCAGTCTCTACTACACGATTGTATTGCATCTACTTGCCATCTTCTCTCCAGCCTCTCACGACCCCATTTTCCCACACCCAGGGTCCGACGTCCGTACCCGCGCTCACTCACAACAGGTATAGTCTGGCGCTTAACAACTTGCGCCAATCCATTTAGAGCAATCGGTCCCCTTCCCCATCGATAAAGGCGGTGTATCGTCCGTCGTTCTTTGCCCATCACATCCCTCACTGTTGTTCATCATTCCCGCAACCAACACCCCCTCCTAATTACCCCATTTTTCTTCACAACTCGACGTCGTGCTAGATGGCCGACCAGTCAGGATCCGCTCATTTGCAAGACCTTTTCGAGCTTGCCTTGCAGACTTATGAGAAAAAAACCGGCATCGCATTGGCCCAACATCCACTCGCCGTGAATCTCCAGAATTGCCGATCCGTCGACGACATCACCGCCCTTCTGCAAGGCCAAGCACAGGCCTTCAATGACTTTCGAGAATCCGACAGAATCATGAAAGCCATCAAGACTATAGTATCAATTTTAACACCACTCTCTGAGGCCCTCTCACTCGCGAACGCCGTCGGCTCGGTACGTCAGAGAGCGCTGATGGTATGTTTCACATCTCACTTTTTTTTTCAGAAACCATTCCCACCTACGAAGGGAATACAAGCTGGTCTCGGTATACTACTCAATGTATGTATCGTTCTCCAGCCCATATGTAGATATCGCTGACATTCAAGGAAACCAGGCGGCCAAAGGTATGATATCGAGCTGCGATGTACTCGCAGACTTGCTCGAATCGATCGAACGCTTCGTCGGTCGCCTCAAGGTATATACAGAAATCACTCCTAAGCCCGAGATCGACAAGATAGTGGTCGACTTGATCGTCGAGCTAATGTCGATTCTCGCTCTGGTGACTCGAAATCTCCAGCAGCGACGATTCCGTGAGTTGTTTTTCGCGGACATATTACCTTACCCAGGGCTATGCAGGTAAATTGGCAAAGAACTTTTTCGCGATGAAACACATCAAAGAAGCCAAGCAGAGGGTGGACCGACTCATGCAGGAAGAGGCCCGGAATAACATAGCTCAGATTCTTGGAGGTGTTGACCGTCTCGAACGGAAGCTAGGTGAGCGAACACAGTCGGCTTGGAATCTGCCGTTTATTGAATGGTCTACTCTCCAGACGGCGGCCAACCATCAACTGATGGTGTCCAGAATGTCCCCGGTACGTTCTGTTGGCGGCAATGAGCCAGTTCCGTGTCTGACTAAGCGCCAGATCAAATGATGAGCGACGTCAATAAGTCGAAACGTCTGTTATCACATCACCTTGGTATCACTGCATGGAAGTTCTGAGATTTTCTGACAGGTGACAAGTTGCAAGGAGATATCCATCGTTGGCTCTCCCCGCCTGATCCACGGAAAAACTATAACATTGCACGCAAATCGCGGTACGGTGACACCGGGGCGTGGTTTCTTAACGGCACCACACTCTCTGAATGGAAGGAATCTGGACCAAGTTCGCTCCTCTGGATCCATGGGAAACGTCAGTATTACTCGACGCTTACTTTTCCGCGGAGACTAATAGGTTTATTATCCCGTAGCGGGCTCTGGAAAGAGTGTCATTTGGTACGTTAACCATTCGATGTTTTCTGTCCCGAAACGAATACTTATGGTATTGACCAGTTCCACAATCATCGAAGACATTGAGAGTATTCGCGAAGCTGGCCGCGTATCGCTCGCGATGTATTACTATGACTTCAGAGAGGATCAAAAGAAGGACCTCCGTGGCTTGCTCTCATCGGTTCTATTCCAACTCTGCGACCAGTCTGACTCCTACTACAATATCCTATCAATTTTCTATTCAACACACCGCAATGGTACAGAAAGCCCTAGTGACGACGAGCTTGTAAGGTGTTTCAAAAGCCTGTTGAATCTCCAAGAGCGACCACCGATCTATCTAATCATTGATGGCTTGGACGAATGCCCATGTGACTCTGCTTTGTCTTCGTCTCGCGAGGAAGTACTGTCGCTCTTGGTGGACCTTGTCAACACACGAACCCCAAACCTGCGGATATGTGTCACTAGCCGACCCGAGGCTGACATCAAGCCTGTTCTTGAGCCATTATCATTCCGGTTCATCTCCTTGCACGATGAGAAGGGGCAAAAGCAGGACATTGAAAACTATATCAGATCGGTCGTAAAGGCAAATGGGAAGATGCAAAGATGGACAGCTGAACACAAGCAGCTTGTGATCGACATCCTGACAGAACGCGCGGACGGCATGTAAGATCCTGATCCTTTATTTCCTCATGATTCTCACGAATCGGTACGTGATAGGTTCAGATGGGTGTACTGTCAGCTGGACTACCTCGGCAGATGTCTTCCAGGGCGTGTCCGACATGCACTGGACGAATTGCCGGAGACGCTGGATGGGACTTATGAGCGCACGTTGCAAGAGATACCAGTAACAAACTGGGAATTTGCCCGACGGCTCTTGCAATGTGTCGCAGTGGTTTCGCGTCCGCTCAGTGTCGAGGAACTGGCGGAGGTTCTTGCATTGGATTTCAAGACAGGACGGATACCGGAATACCGCGAGGATTGGCGGCTCGATGACCCAGTTGAAGCAGTGCTATCCACGTGCTCCACATTACTTGCCCTTGTCGACGTCGATGGTTCCCCCGTGATTCAATTTTCACATTTCTCAGTCAAGGAGTTCTTGACGTCTTCCCGCTTTTCCCAGAAAGTCGACACTATTTCGTTCCGTTATCATATTTCTCTTTCCCCCGCTCATACGCTCGTCACCCAGGCCTGTCTGGGTATCCTATTCCACTTGGACGAAAGCATCACCAGAGAAAGGCTTATGAAATATCCTCTGGCACAATATGCTGCGGAGCACTGGTATGAACATGCGCGTTTTGAAGGTGTATCGCGAGAAGTAGACAAAGAGTTGAAGCAGCTGTTTGATTGGAGGAAGCCACATCTTGCAGTCTGGCTCTGGGTATATGACCCAACATTTCCTTACCGGGAACGGGGGCCAGAAGAATCAATAGGAAAACCCCTTGGAACTGTCCTACATTATGCTGCCTTTTGTGGTCTTAACAGCGTCTTGAAGGTCTTGTCCATTGAGCATCCAGAGGATGTGAATTCACGGAGCTTCAGACATGAGTCTACACCCTTGTATCTGGCTTCAAGCGAAGGACATGTGGAAGTCGCACGTATCCTCGTCCAGCACGGTGCCGACATAGCAACCCGGACGACGGACGGGTCGACACCGCTGCATCGGGCGTCCCAGAACGGTCATGTGGAACTGGCCCGGCTCCTGATCGAGCACGGCGCCGACGTGACAGCCCGGACGACGGACGGGGAGACACCGCTGCACCGGGCGTCCCGGAACAGTCATGTGGAGCTGGCACGGCTCCTGATCGAGCATGGTGCCGACGCGACAGCCTCGACGACGAATGGAGAGACACCGCTGTATCGGACGTCCTGGAGCGGTCATATGGAGTTGGCACAGCTCCTGATCGAGCACGGCGCCGACGCAACAGCCCGGACGACAGACGGGGATACACCGCTGCATCGGGCATCCTCGGACGGTCATGTGGAGCTGGCACGGCTCCTGATCGAGCACGGCGCCGACGCGACAGCCCGGACGATGTACGGGTCGACACCACTGCATTGGGCGTCCTCGGGCGGTCATGTGGAGGTGGCACGGCTCCTCATCGAGCTTGGCGCCGACGCGACAGCCCGGACGACGGATGGGTCGACACTGCTGCATTGGGCGTCAGAGAACGGTCATGTGGAGCTGGCACAGCTCCTGATTCAGCACGGCGCCGACGTGACAGCCCAGACAACGGATGGGTCGACACCGCTGCATGAGGCGTCCGAGAACGGTCATGTGGAGCAGGCACGGCTCCTGGTCGAGCACGGCGCCTATGCGACAGCCCGGACGACGTTCGGGTTGACACCGCTGCATTGGGCGTCCTCTTTCGGCTATGTGGAGCTGGCACGGCTCCTGATTGAGTACGGCGCCGACGCGACAGCCCAGACGACGGATGGGTCGACACCGCTGCATCGGGCATCCCAGAACGGTCATGTGGAGTTGGCACGGCTCCTCAGTAAGGCTATACCCCCACAAACTAACACCCCTTCATTGAAGACGTAACAATTAAGCCATCTGCCCCCCCCCTGAAGGCACGTACTTGAATCTACTACTTATAGACTTCATGTAGAATATCAATACTTGGACTAGGATGACTGTATCATACAGTACCATCATACTTTCACTCTTATGCTTCCATAACGTGTCACAATACCAAAATGGTTAGATTTAGGGAGGACCTAGAGGCATCTGAGGTGTGGGTTTCATGGAAAAGGGATGGACATCTCAAGATTCTGCATCGCATGCTCAGCCTTCAGGTTACTGCACGACTAATGCATCCACGGGCAATGCAGTAACGTTAGTGTACCACTTTCACCCAAAGGCTCAAACGTCATGTGCACTGAGCTGTTTGAACTTGGCCGAGCGATGGAAATGGATCACTGAGACGAGGAAAAGGCCATGATGGTATTTATGTGACACCCTGTTGAGAGGCGAGTGGAAAAGATGCGGCACGATTCAGAGTAATCAGCACATGGCCTAAAGCATGAGTCACAAAAAAAAAACTGGAACATGACTGACAGCCTACGAGGCAACGGCTTAGGTTGATGAGAAAGGATGGATCTAGCTACGACACGCTAACTTACAGTAAGTACATCACGTGCTGCGCGTTCGAGGCGCGGCGCGTGTTGGGCGATTGTCCTGCTCTTTATTCTCATCTCGTTCGACGTGCAGGGCTCTATTACTATTCCACCGCTTTATGTACCTCTTCATAGAAAGGTCGGTGGACACAAATCGGGCCAATTCCTTTACCACTTCACCGAATCCAACTCGCAATAGATTCAAACATGACCGATTGGACCGCGAACTCAAACGATGCTCTTCATCTTTCTCTAGGTGCCGTATACCACGTCTTGTCCCCAGTATATACAAAGGTTCACATTGTGCGTGGCACAGTGCGTGCTAACCAGGACAAGGAAGCTCTGGGTGAAAATGAAACATGAGAACTTCCACCCAACCTTTACTTATCCGGTTTGTAAAACTTCCATTGGAGTATTTTGCCAAATGACTGGTCTCGGTTCAGATATATGGTGAAGATGAGAATATATATGGGTACTCTTGCCTTATAATCGATGTTCGCTTCCTCACCTTCTTCGGACGTGATTTCCATGACTGACACCAGGTTCCCAGCTGCGGTTCGCATCCGGTTCTCTCGCGCAGTTTCTAGACATCAGATATTCTGCGAAGCTCCAATCGTCCTCGACCCTCGACGACATCCGGGGGACCCTCGAGAAATTCATTTTCGAGGATTACTATCGATCAGAACCAGAGTTCCTCGCACGCGTCGAGGAGGACGCCATGTCATTCCGTCCCCCCGGGAAGAAGATCTCCTCATACGCTCGCGTTGCACCGAATAGTGCGACAAAGGGCAAAGGTGTGGCGGTGACCCTCTCCGAGGACGATCCAGACGCGATCGCATATGAAGTGTGGCACGTACGTGCCTCGAAACGAGCTTCTCTTCCTATGCGCTCCTTTGACATCATGGCCCCAGGCTACATGGAAGACACCAGGACTTCGAGAATATCACCGGCGGATGCAACTGTTCATCCTACTCTATATCGAAGCCGGTTCCTATATAAACGAAGAGGAAGAGTCGTGGGAGTTTGTGTGCTGTAGGTCCTTCCTCAATTCCTGGCCCGCCGCAATGAGTGCTAATGAGAGTAGATATGAAAAGCGCAAACGGCAGACAACACAGGTCACAGACGTATCATTTCGTGGGATACTCCTCGCTGTATCCCTTCTACTGCTTCCCAGACAAGGTCCGCCTCCGACTGAGGTAAGTATCCCCGTGTTTCGGGACATCTGGCACCCTACTACAACACCCTTCCCAGCCAATTCGTGATCATCTCCCCATACCAACACCAGGGCCATGGATGTCAGTAAATACCACATGTGTGCCCTCATCCTGTCCGTTGTCCGTGTTGACACCCTTCTCGATCATGGCGGCGCTATACAATGCGATCTACGAATACGTCCTTACACAGCCCTCGATCTCAGAGTTGACGGTCGAGGATCCCGCAGAGGCCTTCGAGTACCTGCGCGACCACAACGACCTCGCGATGCTTCGTCGGCCACAAGATATCCATGTTTGAGGGATTCGGCTCCTCCGCGGTATCCCATGGCGGTGGGCGTGTCGGGCGCGTCAAGCGGACGCGCACTCCCGCGAGGGAGAAGGGAAGAGAGCAAAGACAGTACTAGTGAGTGGCAAGCTGGGACCGCCCGTGGATCGGGTATGGCAGGAGCGATGGAGGAAGGAACTGAAGATCGTTGGGGTGCGCATGTTTCTTTCTATCCTCCCCTATATATCTGACGCTGTTTCATGTAGCGCCAGTTCCACTTGCTTGTGGAGATACTCATCAAGATGCACCTGAACCCCACAGATGCGCGAGCTGCCAAAGCTTACAGGCTCCAAGTGAAGGAGTAGTTGTACCACTTCAACTATGTGAGTGAAGCGATAAAATTAATCTGTCCTGCGCTTCTTCGAAGTATCGCCTTCTTTGCGTGTTCTTTGACACAGAACACATTCTCGAGGATCGATACCAAAACAACATCGAAGTTTCTTGGCGTAGCCATCCGAAGGAAGATCAGCGTCACAAGCGCCGGCCTCTCGCTCTCCCAGGTCTTTGCACTCCCTATACTACATGTCCTCTCAGGTGGCCTTGCTCTCACCCTCACCGTTTCTCCTCCAAACTCATCCCCACTACGTCATACCATAACAAAGCTGAGGGGAGTTGTTACTACGAGTACCTCCGAGCATGTTCGCTCCCGCACAAAAGTTCTACGTTTGCTTGCGAAGATTGAGACATCGAACGACGTCGTCTTCTCTCACCTCTCTCACTTCCCCCCACCAACTCCCATCAACAATTTCGCTCCCTCCTCTACCACTAGATCAATCACTGCTACGACCAATGTAGTTGCAGCCCACGTCGAGCCCACACGTGCTCTGTGCTTAGCATCGGGAGATTTCCCCTTGGACGACTACGTCTCCTTCACGTACTCCCCGTTGCTCCACGCATGCCCAGTCCAGCTCAGCACCCTTCATACTTGGCTCGAGTGGTTCGTGGCTCCTGCTGTCCGTCTGCGGGGTCCGAGCGTGCTGTCCCTGCCAGGACATCATTTGCCCAGCATGCCACACGACAGCCTGGCATTTCGAATCCTCTACTTTCCCACACCATTTCTATCCACCGTCATGTATCATGACTCGCCGCCTGCATATCGATGTGTATCATAACAAAATAGCTTCTCAATTCACTTGTACGACGGAACTTCTCTCCCTTCTTTTTCTCTCTCTCATCTCTTCCGAAATTGAAACAAAGTGTCAAAATCATTAGAAATTACACAACACGCCGATTTCCGAATACAAGGTGGACGTAAAATGACTGACTCATAGAGGACGGCTGTGTTAGTCCTAGTAAAAGGACGAGAAAGCTTGTGGCGAGGAGGCGTGAAGAAATATCAGTCGTTGTGAGTTGCCGCCTTCTATGACCGTCATGTGGGCCTATTTGGGGACCTTGGGTGAGCCATAACTTCCGTAACACCTACCTAAGTCAACGCGAGTCAACGCATGTCCAAGTGATCAAGAAACGAGTTTTACCCATATCTTTGGAAGCTGAATGAAGACCAGGAAAGAGAACCACAGCTGTGTTGATGTTGAATAACGTTGAATGTCCCCGTAGTCTTGTAATCAAATAAACTGTCCAGTGTCTCCCATCGAATCCTCCTTCGAGGGCCAAATTTGAAAGAACTTCGTGGTGACTCTGTGTCAATCGTCATGGGCGTCTGAGCTTTCTGATTACGTTGTCCCTTGACCCTCGCAATCATGCCGTCTCTTGTTCTCGAGACATAGCACGATGCATGATGGACTGATTCAGTGCATGAAAACATAACGTCGATCAATAGCACTGACAAGACATAGATTATGGACAAGTAGCAGTGCCAGAGTGTCAATGTTATCGATTCAACACGCGCCACTCCTGCCCAAACTCTCATCCGAACCATATACGAGAACACATGGCACCATAAGCCGAGCATTTACCCACGATGCCCCTCGCATCGTTGGGACTCTCGACGACAAGCAATCCGTGTCGTACGTACATAATCCTCCTGGCATATCCTCCTCCTCTGCTCACACACTCTACCCTCATCCTTCGTGCCTCGTGGCATCCCTCGACACCCATCCTCCTCAACCTCCCCCATTCACATATCTCGCACCTTTCACGGAACCGGGTCCCTATTCAATGCCCTTCGTCGGCCATCTCACAACCCAAGGCATGCTGCGGGCCTCCAGCGGTGCTGTCCCAGCGCGTTTGATGCAGACGCGCGTAGCTTCCCGGATGCCAACGATCGAGGACAGCCTGTCCCTGCCCATCTGCCACACCCTATCCATGTACATGGGGTCACCTCGCCTCCCGCATCTACCCGTGGTCCCACACAGCATCGCCCACATCAGCCTCAGCACTGTGCGAAACTTTTCGATGGACCACCCTATCTCCCAGAACATCTCCGACAAGATACACAACGTCCCCGTGGCAAGCCGGGCAGAGCTGGACTCGAGCCGAAACGGAGGAAGGACGCTGCCCTGGCGTTGAGGCTCAGGTGCTCCCGCAACAACAGCATGTCAAAGAAAAGGCGCTCGAGCTCCTCCCATTCGAATGACAAGTTGGGCTTTCATGCCGCCGCGGCCCCTACGCGTGCCATCATGACCGAAGCAGCCACCAAGGACAAGACAGAAGGAGGAGTTCGACAAGTACCTTGCTCCTGCTCAAGCCCCTCTGTCACCACGACGCTCCTCATCCCTCTCGCGCCAACGCCTCTCATCACACGGATACTTCACATGCGATCGACACCCGCTTGGCCCCTTCCTAGAGCTCTCCACGCTGCACGCGTCCGGGCGCTCTTCGAACAGCTCGATGCTGCGCGTGTATGGGACTCTGGTGGCGCGACGTCGACGACGTGCGAGGCGTTCGGTGGGGTCACATGGTGCGGGAGTCCTGTGCGTGCGTTTTGGGGGCTGGCCCGCACATGCGGTGCGTGGGATACTCGGGGAGGCCGCGACGGGATGGTGTGTTCTCGGGGAAGAGCGCGCTGAGGATGAGGAGTGTCGAGAAGATTCGGACGAGGAGATGTCGGACGTGACGGATGACTATTCAGGAATCGCAGAGCTCAACTTGAGTTCGTCCATCGACTCCGCATATTCGTTCGTTCTCCCAACTCTCGACTTTTCTCCACCAACGTCATCGATTGAACCCTTATCCGGCGGCCCAGGTGTTTCGGACATGCCTTCCTTCTCTGATTTGGTAACGTGGACGCGTTTTCCGGTCTTGGTTATCGGAGTGGGTCGAGTGGTGGTCCCGATTTCCATACCTATACCTGGACCGAGTCTCCGGATGTCCTTGATTCACGCACTCCGAGTTGGGCGGGCTTGAGTTTTGGTTTTAGTCCCGCATTCAGTCAACGACGGAGGACTCTGGAGATCTTAGGAGAACCAGTTCTCTTATTCTTGTTTTGTTCTCTTGCTCCGTTGCCTTTCTGGCAACACAACTCCACATTACATTCAGTCTTTCATGCTTTGCCCAGGTTTTTTTTTCCCCTCTCACTTTTGTTAGTCAGAAGAAGCCAGCTAGCGAAATATATCAAGTGATATTGTAAACCTCCCATTTGTCTCTCATTTTGGTGATCTCCGGTCTCCTACCGCCGTGTCACGAGTTGTTCCTCCTTTCAGGCGCGTTTTCTCTTATGTCGCTCGGGTTGTCATACAATGTCCCTACTTCCCTACTTTTACGGGCAGTTATTCACCGTACTTGGTGTTTCTCGACCTGTTCGTATAAATAGCCTCCAAGATGATTTACTTTGCATCCTCATCGAAATTGTAGCGATGATCCGGAAGGGGACCCGCACGCAGCGAGTTCGAGAAGGATGGCTGAAGAGATTGAAGGAGCAGAGAACGGGCCTGCGAGGGATGAGAATACGTTCGGACCGAGACTAAAAGGGGAGGCCAGGTAAGCCAGAAAAGCCAGAAAAGGGGGAAAGGCAGCCTTCGCGGCCTTCTAAGACATGACTCTCGGCGAGGCAGCAGGAACATATTTATTGATAGAGAGAAGGTAATTTATAATATATTTTACCTATCCAAGGCCAGGAGAGGAGGAGGAATCAGCAGAGACTAAGGAAAGTGAGGATGAACAGTGGCTTGAGGCAATACAGCGCGCGAGAGGGAAACAGTCGGGTAACTAGCTGGAATGTTTTGAATGGAGAGCAAGTGCGGGCGATGCCGATTCCGATTCCGAAGCTCGCGCAACGTACCGAGCCAACTTGAAGCTCGCGTTTCTAAGCCAATAACCAGTCTCTACACGATTGTGTTGCATCTACTTGCCATCTTCTCTCCACATTCACCTTTCATTACCCAAGTTTGCCATACCCCAGATCCGGCATCCGTACCCGTGCCCACTCACGACAAGTACAACAGGCATAGTCCGGCGCTCAACAACTTGCGCCCATCCATTTAGAGCAATCAGTCCCCTTGCCCATCGATAAGGCGGTGTACCGTCCGTCGTCCCAACCCTTTGCCCATCACATCCCTCACTGTCGCTATCATTCCAGTAACCAACACCCCCTCCTGATTACCCCATTTTTCTTCACAACTCGACGTCGTGCTAGATGGCCGACCAGTCAGGATCCGCTCGTTTGCAAGACCTTTTCGAGCTTGCCTTGCAGGCTTACGAGAAGAAAACCCGCATCGCATTGGCCCAACATCCACTCGCCGTGGATCTTCAGAATTGCCAGTCCGTCGACGACATTACAACCCTTCTGCAAGGCCAAGCACAGGCCTTCAATGATCTTCGAGAATCCGACAGAATCATGAAAGCGATCAAGACTATAGTATCAATCTTAACTCCACTTTCTGAGGCCGTCTCCCTCGCGAACGCCGTCGGCTCGGTACGTTAGAGAGCGCCGATGGCATGTTTCACATCTCTCACATTTTTTTCAGAAACCATTCCCACCTACGAAGGCAATACAAGCTGGTCTCGGTATACTACTCAATGTATGTACCGCTCCCCAGCCCATATGTAGATTTTGCCAACATTCAGGGAAACCAGGTGGCCAAAGGCATGATATCGAGCTGCGATGTACTTGCAGACTTGCTCGAATCGATTGAACACTTCGCCGGTCGCCTCAAAGTATATACAGACATCTCTCCTAAGCCAGAGGTCGACAAGATAGTGGTGGACGTAATCGTCGAACTAATGTCGATCCTTGCTCTGGTGACTCGAAAGCTCCAGCAGCGACGATTCCGTGAGTTGTTTTTTTGCGGACGTATTGGGTTACTCAAGGCTACGCAGGGATATCGGCAAACTTCTTTGCGGTCAAGCACATCAAAGAAGCCAAGGAGAGGGTGGACCGACTCATGCAAGAAGAGGCTCGGAATAACATTGCTCAGATTCTTGGGGGTGTTGACCGTATCGAACGGAAGCTAGGCGAGCGCACACACTTGGCTTGGAATCCGCCGTTTATTAAATGCTCTACTCTCTAGATGGCGGCCAACCATCAATTGATGGTGTCCAGAATGTCTCCGGTACGTTCTGTTGGCGGCAACGAGCCAGTTCCGTATCTGACTAAGTGCCAGATCAAACGATGAGCGACGTCAATAAGTCGAAACGTCTGTTATCACATCATCTTGGTATCACCGCATGGAAGTTCTGAGATTCTCTAACAGGTGACAAGTTGCAGGGTGATATTCATCGTTGGCTCTCTCCGCCTGATCCACGGAAAAACTATAACATTGCTCGCAAATCGCGGTACGGTGACACCGGGGCGTGGTTTCTTAACGGCACCACTCTCTCTCAATGGAAGGAATCTGGACCGAGCTCGCTCCTCTGGATCCATGGGAAACGTCAGTATTATCCAACGCTTACTTTTCCGCGGAGACTGATAGTTTTACCATTTCTTAGCAGGCGCAGGAAAGAGTGTCCTTTGGTACGTGTACCATTCAATTTTTTTGGCTCGAGAATCTAAGGCATTGGCCAGTTCCACAATCATTGAAGACATTGAGAGTGTTCGTAAAGCTGGCTGCGCATCGCTCGCGATATATTACTATGACTTCAGAGAGGATCAAAAGAAGGACCTCCATGGCTTGCTCTCATCGATTCTATTCCAACTCTCCAACCAGTCCGATTCCTACTACAATATCCTGTCCATTTTCTATTCGACACACTGCATTGGTAAAGAAAGCCCTAGTGACGACGAGCTTATACAGTGTTTTAAAAGCCTGTTGAATCTCCGAGAGCGACCACCGATCTATCTGGTCATTGATGGCTTGGACGAATGTCCATACGACTCTGCTTTGTCTTCGTCTCGCGGGGAAGTACTGTCGCTTTTAGTAGACCTTGTCAAGACACGACTACAAAATCTGTGGATATGTGTCACTAGCCGACCCGAGGCTGACATCAAGTCTGTTCTTGAGCCATTATCATTCCGGTCTATCTCCTTGCACGACGAGAAGGGGCAAAAGCAAGACATTGAAAACTACATCAGATCGGTCGTAAAGGCGAATGGGAAGATGAAGAAATGGACAGCTGAGCACAAGCAGCTTGTGATTGACACCCTGACAGAACGCGCGGACGGCATGTAAGACGCTGATTCTTTATTTCTTCATGATTCTCACAGATCGGTACGTGGTAGGTTTAGATGGGCGTACTGCCAGCTGGACTACCTCGGCAGATGTCTTCCAGGGCGTATCCGGCATGCACTGGACGAATTGCCAGAGACGCTGGATGGGACTTATGAACGCACGTTGCAAGAGATACCAGTGACAAACTGGGAATTTGCGCAACGGCTCCTGCAATGTGTCGCGGTGGTTTCGCGTCCGCTCCATGTCGAGGAACTGGCAGAGGTTCTTGCGTTGGATTTCAAGGCAGGACAGATACCGGAATATCGGGAGGATTGGCGGCTGGAAGATCCAGTTGAAGCAGTGCTATCCACGTGCTCCACATTACTTGCCCTTGTCGACGTTCACGGTTCTCCCATTATTCAATTTTCACATTTCTCAGTCAAGGAGTTCTTGACGTCTTCCCGCTTTTCCCAGAAAGCCGACACTATTTCGCTCCGTTATCATATTTCTCTTGCCCCCGCTCACACGCTCGTCGCCCAGGCCTGTCTGTGTATTCTATTGCACCTGGAGGAAAGCATCACGAGAGAAAGGCTTCGGCAATATCCTCTGGCACAATATGCTGCAGAGCACTGGTTTGAACATGCGCGTTTTGAAGGTGTGTCGCAAGAATTAGACGAAGGGATGAAGCAACTGTTTGATCGGAGGAAGCCACATCTTGCAGTCTGGCTTTGGGTATGTGACCCAACAGTTCCTTCCTGGGACCGGCGGCTAGAGAAATCAGTCATTCCACCCCTTGGAACTGCCCTACATTATGCGGCCTTTTGCGGCCTTAACAGCGTGTCGAAGGTCTTGGCCATTGAACATCCAGAGGATGTGAATTCACGGAACTTCAGAGATGAGCCTACACCTTTGTATCTGGCTTCAATTGAAGGACATGTGGAAGTCGCACGTATCCTGATCGAGCACGGCGCCGACGTGACAGCCCGGAAGACGGACGGGTCGACACCACTGCATGGGGCGTCCTCGAATGGTGATGTGGAGCTGGCCCGGCTCCTGATCCAGCACGGCGCCGACGTGACAGCCCGGACGACGGACGAGTCAACACCGCTGCATGGGGCGTCCTGGAACGGTCATGTGGAGCTGGCCCGGCTCCTGATCCAGCACGGCGCCGACGTGACAGCCCGGAC